>VZQC01014654.1:877525-904963 GCA_009823505.1 Rhizomys pruinosus
TATACCTATGTCTTGTAGTCTGCTGCCAACTTTTTCTTCTATCACCTTCACAGTTTGTGGTTTCATGTTGAGGTTTTAATCCATCTGGATTAAAAAATCCCTGACTTTTGTACAGGGTGAGAGGTAGGGGTTTAATTTCATTCTTCTACAAGTGATGATCCAGTTTTGCCAACACCACTTGCTGAAGGTGCTGTCTTTCCTCCATTGTGTCTTTGGCCCCCTTGTCAAATATGAGGTGGCTGAAATTGCATGTGCTCAAGTTTGGATCTTCAATTTTGTTCCATTGGTCTACAGGTCTGTTTTTGTACCAGAGTATTTTATAAATTTTAATAACTAGGGACAAATGCCTTAGGACATGTTATTAAGTATCTAAAATCTGTTGTATAAGATTAAAATGTATGGCTATCTCCAAAAAATAAAAAATAAAAAATAAGCCACGCGTGGTGGTGCATGCCTTTAATCCTAGCACTTGGGAGGCAGAGGTAGGCGGATCTTTGTGAGTTCAAGGCCAGCCTGGTCTACAGAGTGAGTTCCAGGACAGCTGGAGCTACAGGGAGACCCTGTCTCGAAAAGTAAAAAAAAAATATTAAGCTCATTAGGGGTTCAAAATTGTTAATTTTCAAACCAGTCCTAAATCATATTCACAGCTATCAGATTATATGGACCCAGATGTTTTCCATGTTTCTCTGTAGTATACAAGTGATAAATCTGACATTTCTTTTCCACATAACAAGATAATTTGGCTCAGAGAAAGCTGGGTTCTACCTCCTTGAACAGCTGTATGCAGTCCAGAATGAGACAGTCTGAATGGGAATGGTAAACTCTTTCAGCTTGGTTCATGTCTATAGTTATGTGATACAACTCCTGCCTTCTGGAAAACTATATATCTGGATATAGGTGTCTGGGAAACAAAAGAAGCTGCTCTGATTGTAGTGACAATTACAAAAACAGAGGGTGAAGGAATATGCCTCCTCCCCCCAGGATGCAATTTTTCCTTACATTTAAGTTAAAAGCATTGGTAGATAAAGACTTCGGTGCCAGCTGTAGGCTCCCTGACCAGGAGCTATTGGCCAGGGAGGTTTCAAAAGCTATCAAAACAAAGGGCATTTTGCTATAACTTTGGATGCACATAAGAAATGGACAGTAAGACCTTCTTGCTGAAGATATGGTGTGATATGAGCATGAAAAAATAATTATGTTGAGACCATGCACTGCAAATCAACAGCTGACCTTCATAGCATGAGAAAGCACTATGTAGACTGCTGGAAAGAAATGCTATCTGAAGCTTTACTGCAGACCTCTCCTGCTACACTTTTACATGCCAAAGAAAATGTAATGCAATAGTGACAGGCTGGTAAATGTAAACCCAAAAAGAAAAAAAGAAAAAATCCCAATTTTATCTATGGCTGACATTGTAACTTTGATGCCCCCTACTGTCAGGAGACTTTATAGACCACATTAGAAAGCTATTCCCATACTTTTGTCAAAGAGTTATAATGCCGCAACTAAGATATCACATAAGCATATGTGTCAGTGCCCACAGAGTAACATTATAATCTTTTAATACTTGTTATTATATTTGCCTTATATCTAGAATTAAAAGGAGACTGCTAAATGACCCACCAATCTGTTGCAAACAGAATTTTGACAGTCCCAAGAGTTTGACTTGTCACCTCAGAGAAAAAAAATCTTCTATTACTCACTCTCACTCACCCTCCCTTCCAAAGCCCAGGGAATCTTAGGAGAGTGGTTGATATGTCAGATTGTAAGGGAAAAGGAGGAGGAAGTGAATTGTGAGATAACAGCAAAAAAGGACTGGATATATTTTTATTTGATTTGATAAACATGTTTGTGTGAGGAAACCTCTTCAACTGGAATTGGGGACAATGGATTGTATGAAAATTGAACTCAGATATTAGGTAATTTGGTTTATATTGTAGTCCTTATATTGGTTGCCTTTGTGGACTTACTGGTTAAATAAAATAAAAAATTAAGAAAGCAGAAAAAATAATTGCAAATCAAATCCTAAAGTAGTTTATGTACTTGTCTCCTGATCCTGCTTTGATGTCTAGTTAACAATCAAGTAAAAGTGACTGAAGGGTAAGTGTGTGATGCATGAATGAACTGTGAACCTAAAAGCATGGCAAAAATCTGATTTCATGAGTAGTGTGGGGAACAGAGGAAAGACTTGTCAAATATTTTCTGCTTAATTTAGATAAAACTTTTTAGGCATACATTCTTGTAGTTGTGTTTTGAGTGCATGTTTTTAAATGAGACATTTTAAAATGGTTTATATTAAAATCCACCTAATTTAGTTAATAATTCCCCACATGCTGGAAGAGTCACCTTGAATGATTTGTGTAAGCAGGATGGCCTGTTCTTAAAGATGCTGATAGGTTATCTACTTTCTCTGTATGGTTTATCCTAATTATCTTCTAATTGGTTGTTTCAATTGGATGTTACAGGAAAGCACACTTCTATAAAACTTAAGTCATTATAGATTTCACTAATTACATTGCCCTTCATGACTTTTCAAAAAAAAGTTTCTCTTTTACTTAAACATCTTGTAACAGCTTTAAAAAATACTAATGAGGATAAAAGGTGACATATCTTAGGAGATACTTGATTGCATTTTTTTATCAGAATGTAGACCTGCTTTCACCAAAAGAACTCCAGGAGCAAGATATGAATTTGACTTAATGCTGCCTAAAATTTCTCATTGGTGATAACTGTTTATTTCCTCATTTTCCAAGTTTTCTAAATGTTCTGGCTTAGGAAACAATACAGTAATCTCAAAAGAAAATTTCCATAAAAATACACAATCATGAAAGCCATAGTTTCTTTAGTATTTAGTGAGATTAATACTGTTTTAGTATTTAGTGAAATTAATACTGTACTTATTAAATGCTCGTGCTTTGTATAGAGCTTAAAACAATTAATGTATAGAAACATTGGCATTATAAGGTGACAACACTACAAAGAAAGCAGAAAAATATGTAAGTTGATGTAAATGAACATAAAGTTATGATATACTTAAAAAGGCAGTGTTAAAAGAATAACTCATCTTCACTGATGGATATACTTAGATAAATGAATGCAAATATTCATACATGCTAAATAAAATTAAATCCATCAAAATATTTAGAAGGCTTATTTATCATAATTATTCAAATTAATTATTAAGAAGTCTATTAACACATATTTTACTTCTGTAGGTAATGAGAGAAGACATATATGTAAATGTGCTTAAAATGCAAGTGTGTAATACTCAGATGTCAAAAGTGTCTGAGTATTATATATTACCAACTATAATTCCAAACATATAAAAATATCTCAATGGTGAAATATATGAGAATAAAAGTTAAAATGAAGACAAATATGAATATTATCTCTATCCAAATTTAATTTGATTTATTTTAATTTAATTAAAAATGTAAATTTATGGTAGGTATGGTGGAACATAGTTTTAATCTTACCATTCCTGAGGCAAAGTGAGGAGAATTTCTGTGAGTCTCAATTTAAGAATAAGTGGGTCTACATGGTGAGTTCCAGGCTAGCTAGAGGTACATGGTGAGAGTCTGTCTTAAGGAAAGAAAAATAAATTAAAGAAAGATAATCAAGGGATAAGAATGCTTGTTGGTCTTGCTCTTGCAGAGAACAGAGAATTGGTTTCCACCACGCATGCCATGGTCATCGGCAGCAGCAATTTCAGGTCCAGGGGATGAGAAGCCAACTTCTGGCCTCTGAGGGTACCAGTGGCTCAGGTGGTGTACATATATCTATGCAAGGAAAACAGCTGTCCTGTATTTCAAAATATGTATCTATGTTGCTATAGAAAATGCAGTATGTTATAGAATAACAATATTTCAAGCCTATTCAGATATTTAGTTAACAAACACAAGAGGAACTCTAATATTAAATAGTAATTATTGTATAAAATATCTGATAAGCATTAGGAAAGGGAATAGAGAACTTCACAGAGTTTAAAGTGTCTCAAAGTGCAGCATCCAGGGGGTTCCGTTATTGGTCTTAAGGTTGGCAAAGGCATCATATGAAAGAAATAAAAAAGATCCATGCACAGGAATTACATGGGATCAAGTGAAGAAGTGAGAACCTGGTACAGCTGAGCATGGTGGCAAAGGCCTTTAATGCTAGCACTTGGAAGGCAAAGGCAGGCAATACTAAAATGCTTTAATTCTAGGAGAGAATGCAATGGGGATGGTTAGGAAAAGGGTAATGAATAAGGCTCAAACAGCGGACCATGTGAATACAAGTAGACAAATGAGTGATTTTATACTAAAGACAAGTAACAAGTAAGCATTTTTTTCTTTTTTGAATATTTATTGTTTTTATTTTATGTGTATAAGTGTTTTGCCTGCTTGTTTGTAAGTATACCCATGTCCTGCAATGCTGGAGGAAGTCAGAAGAGGACAATGGATCCCTGGAAATGGGAGTTACATGGCTGTGGCAGCCATATGGGTGCTGGGACTCAAAACTGGGTCCCTTGCAAGAGCAGCCAGTGCTCTTGAATGCTGTGCCATCTGTGCAGCAGCCCCAAAGTAACCACTTTTTAAAAACGAAGTGTTATATCACTTTTGCTCCTTAATTTCTTGATAAAATGACCAATGGATGGAAAAAGGCAAATTAAATTCAGGTAAACCTGAAGGAAGAAAGTTGAGTCAATAGTAACTAAAGTAATTTAAAAATAAACATGCTTCTGGCATATTTAATAATCAGAATGGAGAAGACTTACCCATTGATTAAGCAGCAGCCTGAGTTTTCCAAGCTGGCTTGTTCAATAGATAGAACAATCTTATGAGCTGCTGATTTCAATTTTTCTCTCAATCTGTTTCATACTAGATTCACATATGAAATGCAAGTATACCTTGAATTCACCTAACTTATCAATTACTTAAAATAGATCAACTATGGATAACATGATCCTAAAAAACCTAATGATATACACATACAAAAAAAACTTAACAAAGAAAAAGAAAAAATAAAGAAAAGAAAGAACAAGTTACTGCTAATTTTCTCTCATTCTGTGTTAGTGCAATCCCTATGCCTGGTAGAATGGGTGTGCCCAGAATGGTACAGACATCATTTCTGAGGCTTAAAGATCGATATCCCATTATTTGCCAGCAGTCATGTCTTGCCAGTTTTGTCTTTCTGCAATTTTCACTATAACTGCTTTATAATCTTATTGGGATTCCCAAGCTTTTATCTCTCCCTTAACTTTTGATCTACTTACAACTTCTTGATACCAATTTATTTTCTATCTATTCTAACATCATTTCAAACAGTTCTTCTGTTGGAATGGTGTAAGAGTGACAGCTAGGTGGCTTCATCAAAAGCCTTTTCTTACCTGTACTGTAGGTAGGTTACTCCACCCATTTATTTCCCTATTCTAAAATAACTTCTTTGGGACCTGTATGTAACAGTCTGCTCTCTGCCTATGATCTGAGACCCAATAAATCCTCAATTTAAGTGAATTAATCACACAGTGGAGGAAAAGTAACTCAAACATTCTACCATAAAAATATATTTTCCAATCACTTGCTTATAGTGATCATGATATATATTATGTACTTAGCATATTTTACTCCAATTATGACACAGATATCAACCTATGTGTAATAGAAATGAATTTCAGTTTCATAAGTGGAGTAAAAACTTTATAATTACATGCTTATCAATATACAAGCATGTTAAATTTCTTTGTAATTACTTAAATGTTTACCTTGCTTTTCTTTTTAAAAATCATTTTATTATTTTTATTTTTTTATATGAATGTACTACCTTCGTGTATATAATAAGTGCACCCATGTCATGCAATGCCTTTGAGGTCAGAGGAGAACATCATATCCCCTGGAACTAGAGTTACAGAAGGTTATTACCTGTCATGTGGGTGTTGGGAACCAAAACTGGCTCTTCTGCAAGCCATCTCTCCAGCACTTTTATTGTTTTTTTGTTCCTCTCTGGCCATTTTCTGGAACACTTGCTCATCAGGGTCATCACGTTTGATGATTACTCCATCCTTCCTATCAGTTTTTGTATAAGTATTCACCACAAAATGGTTTGGAAGACTGAAATGTCAGTGATTTCTTAGTAAACTGACAGTTGGTAATTGAAGCCAAAGTAGAATACACCAATCGGCAGTCAAGTAAACTTTCCTTGAATATAATGCAGATATTAGAAATTATTTTTAGGATAGAGTGAAGAGAAATTATTTTTAGGATAGAGTTAGTGAACTGCTTGCCTTACAACATAAGGACCTACGTTTGGTCCTAGAGCCTACCTAGAAATATCTGAGCATGATGTTGCATATCTGCGATTCAAAAATATGCCAGGCAGATCCTTGCAGCTCACTGAGCAGCCAGTATAATATAATTTTCAAGGACTCTGTCTCAAATAATTACTCGGATTGCTGGGCATGGTGCAAGGTGTCTATAATCCCAGCACTCTGAAGATGAAAGCAAGCCAGCCTGCCTCTCGTAAAGAGTTTCAGACCAGCTTGGGCTCACAGACCAAATCAAACTAAACCAACCAAAACAACAACAAAAACTAAGCAAAACAAATATTAACTGAGATAACATACTGAGGATGATGCCCAATGACCTCTGGCCTCCATATACATGGACACACAGGGAGACAAGTGCATCACACTTACACACTTACATAAAATGAACACACACACACACACACACACACACACACATACACATACAAACACACAACCTGACTGAATAGCACTCACTTTATAAACGAAGAGAATACAAAATGGAGATCTAGCAAAACATGCATTGCTTATACTTATGGGTAAGTTAGTATAATTAATTTATATGTAAATCATATACAAATAATGTAAGATAGAATAAGTTCACAACCATACAGGTTATGAAAATTTCTGAAACATTCTTGTTCAACATTAATCACGAGAAGAATATTAGTGCTTAAATTGTCAAATTTATACAAAATTAGGAGAGAATAAAGCAGTAATTCAAACACTCTTGACTTGTTTCATGTTTTGAAGCTGATAACTGTATCATCATGTAATATAATATAAAGCAAGATGTATTAGTTCTCTACTACTGTGTTAATATTCTCTTCACACAGGCAGAAATATCCCTTCAAACTATATTTGGAGTTAAAAACATTTATCAACCACAAAATTTTTAATTTTTTTTTTCAAACCCTGGTCCTCTGCAAGAGCAGTTGGCACTCTTAACCGCTAGGCCATCTCTCCAGCGCCAAAATTTAAAAATTTTTAATGACCATATATTTAATATATATGTAATATTTGAAATTTAAGACAATACAAATTATTATAAATAATTATTATTTTAAATAAATATATTTTGTTAAGTAAAATAATCAAAATTTTGGCATTGCTTTTATTTCATGTAATTGAATATTCTGTTACAAAGTAAGTTCTGAAAAATAAATCAAACGTGGTATGCAAGCACTACACTAGCAGTTTCTTTAACTGCAATATACATTACTCCAGGGCTTAAACCACCATTTACTTTAATTTGATCAGTTTAATTAAATCAAATAGTGTTATAATACTCAAGAGAGAAATTGCTCTACTTAGGATAACTCCATTAGAAATACTTGAAATATGAGCGACGGTCCTTATTGAGTGTTAAGAACTGACTGAAAATGTAATATTGAAAACTGAACTTTCAAGGAATACCAAAACTGCTCTATTTTAATATTTTATTAATCAAAGCAAATGAAAGTAAAATAAGAAATAGTCTAATATTAGGTAATAAATGTTAATCTAGAAAAGTTACATAACGTGTTATTGAGTGTTTTTATTTGATCAAAATGAAATGTTTGTGTAGAACATATTTTATAATATTATCTTCTGAAGTACAGTGACTTCTCTATTGTTTAGGGATACCAGTTCAGTTTTCCAGTTAGTTGCTACAGTCCAGGATGAGATATTCAGGCTTGCAGCTCTTCTCACACAGGGACATGAGCATCTAAAAAAAGAGTTCATTTCACACTCCTGTTCTCTGGAAAACTAGGTGAGCACTGCTGGCCGGAGAATTCCTTTGATGTGTGGATTAAGCATCCCAGGAGAAGTCTCCACCTGTCACACATTAGTGGCAAGATTCTTCTATTTGCTTTTAACCTTTTCACATGTTGTTGTTAAGTGATTTTAGACTCTCTCTGCGATTTTCCCCTCAATTCTTTGATGTAAGCACATTCTGTAAACTCTAGTTTTCCCAGATTTTGACTCAAGTGCTTTTCATATATATACTGAACCTGTACAAAGAGAAGAGCTGCTATCTATCTAGCCACTATCTATCTCTCTGTCCCTCTCACACCCTTGCCCTTTGACTAAAGAAGATTTTACTAAGAGAAGGTGCATGATGCATGCCTGAAGATATCTTTTATGTTAAAGAAAGCCTCAGTGGCCTAAGCCTTTCCAGGGAACTCTGCCCAAGCAAGTTCCTCTTAAGCTGACTTCAGCAGCTTTTTGCTGCAGCTGCCAGCTTCCAGGGGTCAAGGAGTGGGCCTAGGGGGGCCCCAACAGTTAGTACTATCATTAAGCAGATCATACTCTGAGCACTTATCTAACATTTGGTATTTATACACGATTACTGATTTAAACACATACTACTTGTTACCTGATTCCTGTGCATTTACCACGTGTGTACATTGTTTACTCATTTTTTTTTTTTTTTTTTTTTTTTTTTTTTTTTTTTTGAGACAGGTCTCCACTGTAGGCCTGGCTGTCCTGGAACTCACTCTGTAGACCAGGCTGGCCTCGAACTCACAGAGATCCACGGCCTCTGCCTCCCAAGTGCTAGGATTAAAGGCGTGCGCACTACGCCCGGCATTTATTTATTTATGTGTATCAATGTACTGTCTGCATGCAAGTTTGTAAACCCGTGTCGTGCAATGCCGCGGAGGTCAGAAGAGGGTGTCGGATTTCCCTGGAACTGGAGTTCTCCTGGAATTGGAGTATCAGACGGTTCTCGGCAGCCATGTGGGTGCTGGGGATACTCATTTTAACTAGTCTACTGATTTCCAGTGTTGTGCTAACCTGGCATGATTATAGGGAAACAATCTTCCAGGCTCCTGGGACCCTGCTCATATGAACTTACAGCAATGGTGACAGCATGAACAAGACCCATGCAAACTCAATTAGACAAAAATCCAGCACAGAACTGGGGAAACAAGCAGCAGGCCAGAATCTTAACCAAGGAACTATTGGCAACTGGTTACTGCAATGTGAGGGAGAATTGATCTTTTTTAAGGGAGTGACTCTAGGTAGGCTGACTAGACTCCAATGGATAAAATTGTACAGAAGGACATCTTGATGCACAAACTTGACTCAATAAGCCTTAACATATATTACAGAATAGATTCAAACTTGTGGGGGAGTTATGGGCTTGTGAATGGAGGAAATGGTCTAAATAAGATTACAATATATTGCCGGACGTGGTGGCCGCACGCCTTTGATCCTAGCACTTGTGAGGCAGAAGCAGGCGGATCTTGGTGAGTTCAAGACCAGCCTGGTCTACAAAGTGAGTTCCAGGATAGCTGGGACTACAGGGAGACCTTGTCTCAAAAGGCCAAAAAATAAATAAATAAATAAAAAATAAAAAGATTACAATATATTATATGAACTGCACAACAATTCAATAAAAATATACAGTGAGAAAAATAGTTGATTATAATATGGATTTGCTGGTGGTTACTGAGATTAAAGGGTGTTTTGGTTGCTCAAAGATGAAGACTATGGATAGCAATTCACTACTTTCATTTGAACAGCAGGAAGTAAGGTTTAAATGGACATATTTATATATTTGGAAATTAATCTATTGGGATAAATAGTATACTCCAAATCTCAACATTAGAATACACCTTTTCACAAGGAATTGAGAGCCTTTTATTTTATTTTATTTATGTATTTATTTATTTATTTATTTATTTATTTGTTTTTGGTTTTTTTTTTGTCTTTTTGAGACAGGGTCTCCCTGTAGCCCCAGCTGTCCTGGAAATCACTCTGTAAGTCTGTAGACCAGGTTGGGCTTGAACTCACTAAGATCCACCTATCTCTGCCTCCTGAGTGCTAGGATTAAAAGCGAGTGCCACAATGTCTGGCTGGAATTGGGAACCTTTTAAGACAGGCATTACTTTTACTATATGGACATAATCTGAATTAATGATTCTACCCAATATTTTAACCAAGAAGTTACTGTTTATCATGTTAATGACATAATTCCTGGCACAGAGAAAACTGAAGATCAGATTGTTCCACATTTCTGGGGGCTCTTGGTCCTATGTATTTTTAGAGTCATTCTGTCTCTTCTTAAACCATTGCCTTAATATTTTCATAGCAATGTAAACATTTGACTGGCACTGGAAACTAAGATATGATACATTCCATGCTACTAGGATATCCCTGCTCCAGATCATCTTCATATAGCCAAACAATGGAATCTGTGTGTCTGTTCCTTTTCCTATAAATTCATTTATCATTTATATTGAATAAAGAGTTTTGATTGATGAACCCCAACAAATTATTCCATGTATCTACCTAACCTCCCATTTCTTGATTCCTGTAACTTTCTATGCCAACTGTGAGAAAGTTGCTTGCCACAATTACAGTCCTATTGATGTTTAATTTCTTTCTTTCTTTTTGGTCTTTTTGAGACAGGTTCTCCCTCTAGCTCCAGCTGTCCTGGAACTCACTCTGCAGACCAGGCTGGCCTTGAACTCACAGAGATCCACCTGCCTCTACCTCCTGAGTGCTGGGATTAAAAGTGTGCACCACCATGTCCGGCCATAATTTCTTTATATATGTAAAATCTGTAGCAAATTGATAACCTGGATTCTTGTGGGAAACAATACTGATAACATTAGGTGATTATGTATATTGCAATTTTGTTTAGTTTGCTAGATTCAACAACTCATTTTCAAGTTACCTAGAAGAGTATTTTCCCCTTACAGCATCAATTGGTTATTTCATATGTTTATGATAAGGTAAGAAAATTTGTACCTTACTATGCCAAATTTGAGCATGATCACTTTTTTCTATAATTGAAATATACTTATTTCATGTACGTATTCAACAAAGCATTAATTACCATGAACAATTGCCACTGAATAATGAAATACATTGAATAAAGATCTATGTGATAGAATGGCAAGTCTAGTATAACAGATCCAAATCTAATATAACAAATGCAGAAATCTGCATTTGATTGCATGTCTACTTACCCTATTTTCTAGATACATTTTAATACTTGTGGGTTTTTTGTAAATATGAAGTATTATTTTCTACTTTTAAAAAAATTATACCTGATGGACTGGTGATTCCCTGCTTCTCTGTGTCCTGATAGCCATAGTATAAATACTGGTACCATGTTTGGTACATGGAGTAGCGGACATAAGCTACAGCATTGAAAGCTTTTCTTACCAACACTTAAGCTATTAGGGAGTCTGTATCCTTGGCAGTTGAATTCAGAATGCAATTCTTTTCATCATTATACACCAGTTTGTTCTCACTGAAAGAAGCATGTTTAGTTTTATTGAAAGAATGGTCGTAAGGATTGGCTTTCAGATTCAATCAATATATAAACTGGGAACTCCATTCATCAACAAGTCTTACCCAGGATGAAGCAATAACAAGGCACAATCTGGAATAGGGCCCTAGGATGTTACCAAATCCAAACTGACATTGATTAAAAAATCTAAAACAGGGGCTGGAGAGATGACCTAGCGGTTAAGTGTGCTGACTGCTCTTGAAGAGGACCGAGGTTCGATCCCTAGCCCCCACATGGCGGCTGAGAACCATCTTAACTCCAGTTCCAGGGGAATCTAACACCCTCTTCTGACCTCCGCAGCATTGCACAACACGGGTGCACCAACCTACATGCAGACAGTACATTCATACACATAAAACAATAAATAAAAATTTAAAAAATATAAAATATAGTTTGAAATAATTAGTATCTACGGGTACTCACATACTTATCTATATATCTGGTCACATTATATAAGCAAAATAGAAGACTCTAGATTGAGTAGTTTCTGTTATAATGAATTTACTTTTGTATTGCTTTGATAGGTTTTGATTATTGACTTTATTGAACACATGATGCATTCTATACCCAAATATACAGATGTGCTGGATAGCTTTAGTGTCAACTTGACACAGCTGGGTTGAGGGAGCCTCGATTAGGGAAATGGCTCTATTGGACTGGCCTGTGGCCACATCTGTGGAGTATTGTCTTGATTATAGAGCAATGTGGGAGGGCCCAGCCCGCTATGGGTGGTGCCACCTTGGACAGGTTGTTGTGTACCACATAAGAGGGCAGGCTGGGCATGGGCCAGGGGAGCAAGCCAGTAAACAGCATTCTCCCATGGCCTGTGCTTCAGCTCCTGACTCCAGGTTCCTGCCCTGAGTTCCTGCCTTGGGCTCCCAAAGTGATGAACTGTGACCCAGGAGATATGAGCTGAGTAAAACATTTCCTCCCCAAGTTGGTGTTGGTCAGAGTGTTTTGTCACAGCAATGGAAGACAAACTAGAACAACAGACAAACGGAATATCCAGAGACATAATGAGGAAGTTATAGAAAGGAAAAGAGAAGCTACAAATCAACACATTTTTATGTCCATTAGGCAAGAAAGTTTTGTCCATTATGCCCAAAGTTTTGAAAAAATATTTTGTCTATATTTATAAGTTTTATATTTTTTTCAAACTTATGAGTTCAATATTTTCTTCTCTGCACACTATTCCTGTTTTTTTAAAAAGTGAGCATGCTTCACCCATTATGCCAGCTTCTCATTGGGAGAATCATATGGTCCTTTAGTTTTCAGGGCTTTTTCACCAGTGTTTCCATGGAGAACCTAGAGGCAGAGTACAGCATGGAAACAGTGCATTTTAGAAAATTTATGGAACAACCCCAACTCTTCAGTTTCCATAATGGAAACATTCAATGTATCAGATGTGAAACTTTTGAAATATGAAGTGGCAGTGTATGGAGAGAATGAAGTATGGACTGCAGGAACAGAGGTGCTCTGAGTAGAGAGGCTTGAGTCAGACTTTTTGCCATTCCCATACTCCAATGAGACCTATCGATTTCTAAGACACCCTTTTACATATAACTAATTCTACTTTTTATCATGTGCATTATGAACTTTTGTGGGCATGACATACATATAGGACTTGATGCTCATGTTGTGGCCATTAAATAAATCCTTAACTTGGCAAATATTTTCATCTTCATAATTGATGGATATATGATGACCATCTGTATTTCTCACTCTTGGCAGTGAGTGACTATTGTGGAAGTTAAAAGATAAGACTAGCATGTTATGATGAGCATCTTTAATGCTTCTAAGCAGGGGACATCAACATTAATATTAAAACAAAGAAAACAAGCCTCCAACAGGACAGTGTGAATCCAGGTCCAGGGCTTCATTAGAAACACGTGGACAGTTTTCATGACACAGATCCTTAGTTCCTAACTTTAGAATTTACAATGTAGAAGTCAAATGCTAGAGTCCATGTATTTGCAGTTCTTTCAAGATCCTGGATGAGGCTAATGCTTATGGACCAAGAATCACAACATTCAGTACCACTTATTTACAATTATGCTTCAATTGTAATATGACTAAAAATCACTCAGGGGATCTTGTTAATATAAAAATTCCCCATTAGCAAATTGGAGAAATTTCATAATAGTCTGTGATTTTTGACAGTCAATGGAATTAAATAGATTGTGTGCTGGATAGCTTAATTGTGGAAGTTACAAGATAAGACTAGCATGTTATGATGAGCATCATTAATGTTTGACACATCTGGGTAGAGGGAGCCTCATTCAGGGAATTTCCTATATTGGACTGGCCTATGGCCATATCTGTGTGGCATTTCCTTGACTGTTGAGTGACTTTGGAGAGGTCGGACCGCTATGGGAAATTCCACCCCTGAGCAGGTTGCTCTGTATTCTATAAGAAGGCAGGTTGAGCATGGGCCAGGAGAGCAAGCAAAGAAACTGCATTACTTCATGGTCTATGCTCTAGGTTCCTGCCTTGAGTTCCTACCTTGGACTGCATCAGTGATGAACTGTGACCTGAGAGATGTGACCCAACTAAACCCTTTCCTCCTCAAGTCAGTATTGGTCATTTTTTTTTATCACAGTAATTGAAGGAAAACTGGAGCAGTATGAATGTTTATGTGGAGAATTAAGAGATAACATCATATCAATTTATAAATGCAAATCCTCTAAAATATTACTTTCTAAATTGATGCAAGTGTTTTTCTAATAACATGAGTCAAGCTACCAATAATAGTAAAACAGCAAAAGAATGCAGTTAGTAAAATTAACCTATCTGTGTAGAATTACAGAAATAAGCCTATAGATGAAAACACAACAATTCATGAACAGGAGTAAAAATCCTTACCATGATTGAAACTATGTCCTTTAAGTAATATAGATAAAAAATGAACAACCACAATGTTAAAAACCTTATATTGGAATCCACATTCTAAACTGGTAGAATTATATTCAATTCTTTATAAAGAAAAAAATATCCCACAAAATATTTACAAATGAATTAATGAAGTTTATAGAATTACTGGTATTTTATCTTTCTCTTGTCAATCAGTTATATTGTGTCATATTGAGCATACAGTATAGATTTATTGGTATAGCATTTTATATATTCATGTCTATGTAATAAAAGTCAACTGTCCTTTTACTTACAATTTGCATTAACAGCTCATCAATAAAAATGGAAATGATTTATTAAAATATTTCTGAGTGGAGACCGAATGGCTTAGGGGATTGATTGTTAATGGTATGTGTAGTCTTTTATTTCTAGGTCACTGCTTTAAATTACATCTTGGCAAGGAGTGGAGACTATTTGGTGACATATGGTATATGGAATGGGCTGATGATGTCAGTCTTATTTTCAGTAAGTGCTGTCCACTTACTTTTCAATATTTCAAGGAAACCGAACTTGACTGTAAAGCTTGTCTCCAAGGATTCAAAACATCACTATACATACACCTGTAAAAAAATGGCTCATGAAAGGGTTTAATGTTATCTAGGATATGAAAAATATTACTCACTATATCATCTTCATTTTGAAGATATTTTGCATGACATGTCTAAAGGTTTGACAAGAATGAAGATAACACATTTAAGTTAACACATTCTTTCTTTTTATTTTTATTCTTAATGATTTCATGACTCCTAAGTTCCATTTGAAGGTTATTCTTCTATAAAATGACATAAAGGTATTTCATATAAATAAACATTTAATTCATAACTTTCTACACCAGGAGGGCAGCTCCTATAGTCTCATGAAACAAATAGAAACTCAGGACTCCCTTGTTTCGGCTCATTTAAGATGCCCTGGAACCTTCCATACCAGGTGAGAAATCTTGGTCCCCTGGCCTGTGCCTGCCTACATCACTCAGTAAATATTCTCCAGGCACCAGCCACAGCTTTCTGCATACCACCTAAAAGTGTGAGACTCTGTCTCAAGGCAGTAAAGAGTGACAAATTAAAATACTTGCTATTGTCTTCTAGCCTCCTGAAATAGAAATATATGACTTATATTCTCAAATTTTTCCCAAATGGATAATTTATTTAATGCAGTTTTTAACCAACTCCAGGTGATTGAGAGTAAAAGATAATGACATGTTTCTTTCAATTTTTTTTTTCTATTTTGAAGGAATTCACTGAACTAAGAATGGGAACAATCTAACTGACTCTTTAAATAAAGAGATTTATTTTTCCTCTTTGTATTTGAATTTTTGCAAACTGTGTGCAATTTATTTACATTCTATTTAGATTAAATACCTTATTCACACCCACATAATACCTCAGTTTAACAAATTTATACACACATACCTATCTATCTGTAATCTATCTATTTATAATCTATCTATCATCTATCTATCTATCTATCTATCTATCTATCTATCTATCTATCTATCTATAATCTATCTATCTAATCTATCTAATGTATCTATCTATCTATCTATCTATCTATCTATCTATCTATCTATAATCTATCTATCATCTATCTATCGAGGCTTATAGAGTCCAATTTTTGTCCCCAAATGTCTTTTGGTGTGGGTCCATCTCCTGGAGCCTGGTTAACCTACTGAGTTACATCCTTAAAAGAAACTGATTCTCCACTTCCCTGCAGCCATTGGTTTCCAATAGTTCCTGGGTAATGTTGGGATTTCTTATCCACTTCCCAATGCTTATGCTTATATGCCTTTGTTTTTAAACAGGGAATCCTGTAGCTCCACTTGGTCTGGAATAGAACTCTCACGGGGATCTGTTTTCTCCTCTATATTAAGTGCAGGGATTACAGTCCTGCAATCCCCCACCTCCTCTTGCATGTGTTTGAATGGCTTATAATGATTATAATGAGGCCTGGAAAGATAATTTCTTGTGACCAAAGAAATGTGATTGCATTCATATCCCCTGAATGCTGAGAACAGAGAGAACAGTAATTTTGTGCACTAATAATATTAAAATACAGTTTGGATGACTCAGAAAAGAAATCGACTCATTATCATGATCATCCACAGAAAGTGAGATGTGATTTTCCATTCTCTTGATAGCATAAGCATTCAGGCACAGAAGAGTACATGCTAGATGAGACTAGATGCCGAGCTAACATGGACACAAAAAATTATAGGAATAAATCCACATGCTTATTAATAGTGAATTATACTTAGAGTTGCATGTGGTAGCACCTACCTACAATGCCTGAACCTGGAAAGAGAAGCCAGGGAAATCACGNCCTTTGTTTTTAAACAGGGAATCCTGTAGCTCCACTTGGTCTGGAATAGAACTCTCACGGGGATCTGTTTTCTCCTCTATATTAAGTGCAGGGATTACAGTCCTGCAATCCCCCACCTCCTCTTGCATGTGTTTGAATGGCTTATAATGATTATAATGAGGCCTGGAAAGATAATTTCTTGTGACCAAAGAAATGTGATTGCATTCATATGCCCTGAATGCTGAGAACAGAGAGAACAGTAATTTTGTGCACTAATAATTTTAAAATACAGTTTGGATGACTCAGAAAAGAAATTGACTCATTATCATGATCATCCACAGAAAGTGAGATGTGATTTTCCATTCTCTTGATAGCATAAGCATTCAGGCACAGAAGAGTACATGCTAGATGAGACTAGATGCCGAGCTAACATGGACACAAAAAATTATAGGAATAAATCCACATGCTTATTAATAGTGAATTATACTTAGAGTTGCATGTGGTAGCACCTACCTACAATGCCTGAACCTGGAAAGAGAAGCCAGGGAAATCACATGAACAAGACCAGTCTCTACTTCACAGTGAGGTCAAAGCCTATATGGGCTACAGGGACAGCTTTTATATGTTTTATAGGTCTTTTGACTACGGTGGGAATTTTCCAGGAAATATGATTCTAAGTGAAATGATGGATATAATAGAACTGTTAGTACAACCAGTAAAGTCCAAGGAAGATCTTTAAAGTTGTAAAAAGTTAAAAGAACGAATTTCACTAAAAAGGGGGCTTTATATCACCATTGTGTTGCTCAGAAGAATTTGTCACTATGAATAAAGCAAAGAACTTGTAAATTTTCATATATAAGAATATGTACGCACTTTCAAAAATACATTTCAATTAATTTTAATGTTACACCTACCTTTCTGTATGAAAAGACACAATGAATTTAGTTTCCCATCAGTACGCTTATGAGCAAGAATAATTGTTTTTATTATAACAAAAATTCCATCTTTGTATTAATTATATGCTCCATTTATGGTTATAATTTCTAATTTACAGAAAGCAATTTTCCTCCTTATTTAGATTTCTCAATGGTGGACAAATCAGTATAATGTGCAGCATGCTGAGATGCTAATAGCTGACATGTGAATCTCTCTATATCCCTCTTTCATGGAATACTTTTATAAATTAAGCTCTTTCTAATTCTGCTAAAGTTACGTTTGTTTTCCTTTGAAAATAATATGTTGAAAAAAATCTTTAAAAATATTCTAATTAAATGTGTTGAAATATATTTCATGTATACATAGACACATATATTTCCTATAGTTTTCATTACTTACCTTTAGTAAAAGCTTTCAAAATATGTCATAGTATATAAAATCCCTGTTAGTGTTTTGATATTATTATATTTAAAATTCATTCAAATGTAGTTTAAAAATGTACGTAATATTTTAATGCGTATTTTTATTAATCAGGATAAACACTAATTCATACAAAAACACTGTTAAAACTGACTTACTTTATGATGACAGTAGAGTTCATATTTAATTATAAATATTACATAAAAGATATATATATATAAAATATACAGTTAAAATTATGAAAGAGTCCCTTACTTCACATGTTATGTTGCCGATCTGTTTGATTTTCCCAATCACAATCTAGGCATTCATGATTTCATAAAATTTCATCTTTACTAAATAAACAATATAGTTTTCATAAAATTTAATATAACATTATTTAGTGTAAAGATGTAGTTTAAGGTTATACATTTTAAAATTGATATTTAAATTTAATTTAACTTTTGACATTAATATTTCTTTTTTTTATTTTTTTTTATTTATTTCTGTATGTGTATGAATGTACTGTCTGCATGCAAGTTTGTGCACCCGTGTCGTGCAATGCCGCGGAGGTCAGAAGAGGGTGTCAGATTCCCCTGGAACTGGACTTAAAGATAGTTTTCAGCCGCCTGTGGGTGCTGGGGATCGAACCCGGGTCCTCTGTAAGAGCAGTCAGCGCTCTTAACCGCTAGGCTATCTCTCCAGCCCCGACATTAATATTTCTATAAATTAGGGAAAACAAAGAGTACTGAGTTCATTAATCAAAGTGCATGCTTTCTCTCCTGTGAATCCATGGCCATCTGGAGGGTCGTGAAAAAGCACATTTCTGAGAGGCAGGGAGAGGAGAGATGGTAACCTGTTGGAATCTGGCCAATTAAGCCAGGTCAAGGGCTGAGCAAATGCAAGCTTCAGACTGGAAAAGAAGGAAAGGTACTTTCGGTCTATGCTATCTTGACTCCCCCACACACATACCCATGCCAAACCTAACAATAAACAACATAAAATCCAATGTAATTTAATTTTCATATTAGTTTCATCTTTCAAGGAAACAATGAAAACCTTTTTTTTTTTTTATGTGTATGAATGTACTGTCTGCATGTAGGTTTGTGCACCCATGTCGTGCAGTGCCGGGGAGGTCAGAAGAGGGCGTAGGATTCCCCTGGAACTGAAGTCAAAGATGGTTCTCAGCTGCCATGTGGGTGCTAGGGATTGAACCAGGGACCTCTGCAAGAGCTGTCAGTGCTCTTAACCACTAGGCCATCTCTCCAGTCCCCCCAAAAAACTCTTACTGCTAGTGATATTTTTTATCAAAGAATATCTACTTTCAAATAGCCACCACTTATTTTAGGATTAAGTGTGAAATTAGAAGTTCCACAATTAAAAAATTTAGATTTGAAATTCTTTGTTTGTAACAGGGTCTCTCACTGACATGGAAGGAGCTTGCTTATTTGTTGAGGCTGGCCAGGAAGCTGCAGGTTTCTTTGTTTCCTCTTAAGGTGCTGCATATACTAGTGCGCACTATAAACAATTTTTCTGTGAGAGATGAGATTGAACTCAGGTCCTTATGTTTGTATGGCCGGCACTTTACCAACTGAGCCATCATTTTATGATGTGACAAATGATTTCCCATTATGAGATATTAGTTAATGGTTTATTTTAAATGTTTAGATACTTACCTAACCCTTAAGATAACAGTGAAATAATAAAACATAAAATAAAACCATAAACAAGAAAACTGGATAAAAAATAAGTCCATGTCCTAAACTGTCTATCTGTTTGTGGGTCCATGGGCCTATCTGATTGCTATAAACAAGAAAACTGGATAAAAAATAAATCCATGTCCTAAACTGTCTATGCCTTTGTGGGTCCATGGACCTACCTGATTGCTATAGTTCCAAGTCTTCCAGCATGCAGTGCAGTCTCAATCATTGTATGAAAACTATTTACTATCATCATTTTACCCTTATTTCAACAGATATATCCTTAAACTTTTGTTTTACAGATTAGTAAGAACATTTTTTGGAAGAATAAGCTGAATGTTACTCCAGGTCAAGAAGTATTTATCAAGTTCCTGGGAAAAAAAAGAATGAAGAATTATACCTGTCTCTCCAGGTTCTGATTATTAGGCTGAAACGAATTCTACCAGCATCTTCATAATTGCACAGAATCCTAAAATCCACCAGTGTTTCTACACTAATTCCCTATACTACTTGAGTGATTTACAGAGAAATTTGCTTCTCAGTGTGCTATGTTGTGCTGAGGCAAAAATGTGGGAACAAATCTTGGGTTCAACAGAGAAGAAAATTAAAGTTTCATTTAACTTTTAGATATAGCAGTACCTTCTGATTCAATGTAAATGAAGCACTTCACTGAAGATGTGGCCACATAAAAGCTTTATAAATTTTGAGACCTATATACCGGTTCTGCAATTGTCAACTGGGTAGTGGTAGAGAAATGGGGGATAATCAGCACCATTATAACATTTATAGACACTAGGTAGCAATTAGTATATGAGACATTAATACAAATGAAATGTTTGTAAAAGTTATAAGCTCACAGTTAACTTTGAATCAAGCTTTTGCATCATTGCAAGAGCATGTGAATACTCTTTTAAAAAGATTTTATTTTAATTATGTATATATGTGGGTGTGCCTGCTTGTGGATATGTGCAGGTGTTCATGGAGGACATAGGTCCCAGGTCACCCTGGACCCAGAGATAAAGACAATTGAGACATCCACTGGCATTAAAGCAAGGAAACAAACTCAGCAACTCTGTAACGAAAGGAAGCATTCTTAACAATTAAGCAACATTTCCAGTGCTGTATGTATTATTTGAAAGAGAAGCATTTTATCAGCAGATGATTAATATGAGATTCTCCTTAATTCTCCTAAAAGATAACACTGTTAAAACTGAATACATTCAAAGTTGCTTTATTAATTTTAGATATGATTTAATTAAATATTCAGAAATAGTTTGTTGCTTTTTATTTGGTATTTAGACTAAAAAGTGGAAAAAAGTTGACTCTTGTCTATGAGAAGTCAATAACTATGCCCTCCAGCACATTTCACTTTTGTCCCAAGAAGCATTCCTTTGCATTTATTTTTTTGTTTCATTTTGTTTTGCTTTGCACTTTTTGTTTTGTTTGTTTGTTTGAGACACGATCTCCTTGTCAACCTACCTGGGATACCGTAGACCAGGCTGGTCTCAATATCAGAGATTCCCCTAGCCTCTGCCTCCAGAGTGTTGGGATTAAAGTTGTGGTCCATCAAGACTGACAACTCTTGCTTAAATTGGTTAAAAATGTATTTTAATAAGACTCCAAAGCAAAAATAAATAATAATTAAAACATTTCTCCAAAGCAATGTAGCATGTATCTTGAAATATCAAAACAATGTGGACATTTCCAAAGAAGAGTTTTGGTATATATACTATATATAATGCATGTTTCTTTCTACTATTTCCTTCTTCACCATATGTACTAAATGCTGTTTTTCATGTGACTTATCTCCAAGCTGTGTTATTCTTCAAGATCTTGAGTATTTATTGAAGAGTATACATATGGAGATATTTGTCTTGTCTTCTCAGTAGACTGATGTGAGAGGAAGTAGGAGACTTCAAGGATGGATCCAGCCATGAAAAAGTGGGTAGTTTTGTGATAAGATAACTCTGCCACCAATTAAGATTGAATTAAACGCCCAATATGTTTGTACTTATGCTCCATTTATCATATAGGACACACTTGCAGTAATATATTTGGTATACTTTGTATTATTTTAATATTTTAAATCAAATTTTAACTGCATGTCTTCTATTTTTATCCCCTTATTCTGACAATTCTATTTGGGGTGAAGTGAAAGGATACCTGTAATATACTTCCTATGCTGAGGCTTCTTTGAGATACTGCATGTCTTTCAGGTTTCGATCCTTCTTTAAAAAATTCTTTACTTGGAATAAAATCTTCTTGTTCCATCCATTTACCTGCAAATTTCATCGTGCCATCTTTCTTTACCGCAGCATAGAACTCCATCGTGTAGATGTACCACATTTTCTCTATCCACTTGTTGGTTAAGGGGCACTTGGGTTGGTTGCAGCTCTTCGCTATTGTGAAGAGTGCTGCAATAAACATAGCTGTACATGTATCTCTGCGGTAGGAAGAGTCTGATGGAAATTTAAGATATTAGTAAAAAGAATAAAAGAAAAAAAAAGAGAGAGTACTATGGTTTGGCCTGTCTTAAATTCCTTTTTTTTAATTTTACTTATTTTTGTATGTGTATGAATGTACTGTCTGCATGTAGGTTTGTGCACCCGTGTTGTGCAATGCCGTGGAGGTCAGAAGAGGGTCTCAGATTCCCCTGGAAATGGAGTTCTCCTGGAATTGGAATTACAGACAGTTCTTAGCCACCATGTGGGTGCTGGGGATCGAACCTGGGTCCTCTGAAGAGCAGTCGGTGCTCTTAAATGCTAAGCTATCTCTCCAGTCCCTCAATTCTTACTGATAATGGCATCTACCTTGTGGCTGCCACCACTTTTGGCACTCCTCAGAGACATGAGACACAGCTTTTTAACCTTCCAATATGTACTGAAGACTCATGTCTCTCCAAGAATTCTGCAAACTTCAATGCCAGATGGGGACTACTGAGATACCCAGCTTGTGAATTAAACAGCTAAGGGGATTTCAGCCTCGTCAGAATATAGACTGCCATTGCTGGACTACCTGGGTCATGTCATGGGGGCCAGTGCAGAGGACTCAAGATAGTACGTGTGCTTACTGGACTTCATTTGGGGGACCATGGGAGGGAAAGACCCCAATGTGGAGCAAAAGTGCAGGATTGGTGGTTGTTTGGGTTTGCCAAGGAGGAAACTTCGAGCACTTCCTTAAGGAAAACATGACATCTTTTAGGGAAAAGTCCTAATCAGAAGGTACTGCTATATCTAAAAGTTAAATGAAACTTTAATTTTCTTCTCTGTTGAACTCAAGATTTGTTCCCACATTTTGCCTCAGCTACTATATATATGTATATAATATATATATAGTAGTAGCATACAAGTTGGAGAGAACAACAGCAAAGAATGATAAAAAACTCTGGACTCAGAAAAGAATGCAGGACATATATGGTAGAGTGCAGGGACTTGGGTGGGGTGGGGGCATGGAAAGGGAAGCGACTCTAGATTCGATTGAGAAATGATGTATGACTTATGGAAAAAGTTTAATAACAATTAAAAACAGAATAATAATAAACACACTAAAAAAATCTTGTTTTAATTGGGTGTGGTGGCACATGCCTTTAAACCTAGCACTTGAGAGGCACAGGCAGGCAGATCTCTCTGAGGTCAAGGCCAACCTAGTCTACAGAGTGAGCTCCAGGCCAGCTGGGACTAAAGGGAGAGACCCTGTCTCAAAAATACCAAAAAAATTATTGCTTTATGATAATGTATGTTTTGCCTGCATGTATAAAATGTACCATGTGCATGCAATTCCTGTGGAGGGCAGAAGAGAATATCTGATCACACAGGTTGTAGCTACTAAGGGTTGATAGTTACCAAGTGGGTACTAGGAAATGAACCTGCCTCCTCTGCATGAGAAGCTAGTCATCTTAACCACTGAGCAATCTCTCCAGCCCCTCAACCCCTTCTATGGGAGTAATTTGTTTAATTCACTTTCTTCACAGGTTACTGAACATGTAACCCCATGGGAAATCCATTTTTATTAACATGGGAAGATCCATATGCTGAATGCATGCATTGGAGTTCTTGAAAAGAGAATATGTCAACAGCCTGCAGATAGGTTTTGCATGAAGGATGCTTGTACTCATGGATATCACTTATAGAGGTAAAAATGGAAAAAAAAACTGAGAGAAAGATGCAGGACAGTAAGATGGCAGAATGCATGATCTGAGGATGGGTGGGGGTTGGGGGAGGGGGGGGGAGGGAAAGGGAAATAAGCCTGAAACTGAATTGGAAAAATGTATGAAATGCACAAAGCATCAATAAAAAACTAATTAAAAAAAAAAGAAAAGAGAATATGTCCAATTACTGGGACATATTGTTTGAAGAACTTGTTCAAAGAACAGGTCTTCACACAACGTCTGAAAATTTGAACTTAATGCGTGTAGTTCTGAACATTAAGAAAAAAAAAAAAAAAAACTTTTTTTTTTTTTTTTTTTTTTTTTTTTTTTTTTTCTTGCAGAGGACCCAGAGTTGCTTCCTAGAACACACATGACAGCTAAGAATTGTCTGTAATTCTAGTTCCAGGGGATCAAAAGCCCTCATCTGATCTCTGCAGGAATTGCTAGACATGACTGAATTTACTACATGCAGGCAATACACTCATACAAATAAAATAAGAATAAACAAAATGTTTTGAAACCAACTATTGCTTTATACAAAGAAAATTCATAGGAGAGTGAAGAGTATCAATTTCATCAACAAACATGAGAGTTCATGAATAAACAGTTAATACAATATACTGATCAATGCCTAATGTTTGACCATTGGCTAAGCTAAAAGCATATGGGTACAGAACAGAATCCCAGCAGATGTTCCCTAGCATTCTTGCTGGAAGTGCTTCCTTCAACTGTAATGGTCCATTTCTCTCCCCATGTCTCTATCAGTAACTATGGCGAAAATTTAAATTAAAGCTTCATGTATAATTTTTATGAATAAGTGAACCTTATTTTCCTTAATTTGATGTACAAGTTATTTTCTTACGTGTCTTGTAAGAAAACAACATAATGCAATCGATAGTGTAATTTAGGCCACCATGAGGTCTTGTCCTAAATGACTTTGTTACACTTCTCTTTTCCTGGAAGTGTGTGGGAGGGTGGTGTTGGGGGGTTGGAAATAATGAGCAGAAGAAGCAAGGTGATACGGTTATTTGGTGGTTGTCAGTTAAAATGTAATATGAATTTTGGAAACTTTTCATGTGACTATATTATGTTAAATGTCAAGGAGGTTTCATTGAAAAATTAAAAATCCAAAGCTACATAGAGTTTATGAATGCCAAATCTCCATAATATTAAGTGGCAGAGGATAGCTACCCCAGCAAGAGCCTATATTATCATATCCTCATTTTGCCAAGTACACAGTTTACATTCGTGTTTGTTCTTGATGTTTACATTTTTACGTATCTTAACAATATATAATCAAAATTTTCCATGCTATTGGTATAAAAATTTTACTGAACTAAGTGTTGTTTTTGCCCCTATGACCATCTTTGCATTTTCCATAGTTCTTGTACAACATAGAGCATGCTATTGTATCCATAATTTTACCTTTTGAATATAGACAGTATATAGAGCTTCCCATTGGGTTTTTTCACTTAATGGTAAACAATTATGTTACCTCCAGGGAATGAGGTGAAACTGTGAGTGTTGGAAACGTAATGAACTTTTTCTTTTTTTTGTTTCTTTAAATTTTTTATTATATATAGATATAGATATAGATATAGATAGATAGTTAGATAGATAGTACAAGATTATGTTACTATATTTGACAAGGGGGCCAAGAAGACACAATGGAAGAAAGACAGCATCTTCAGCAAGTGGTGCTGGCAAAACTGGATCACCACTTGTAAAAGAATGAAATTAAACCCCTACCTCTCACCTTGTACAAAGGTCAACTCCAGATGGACCAAAGACCTCAACGTGAAACCCCAAACTCTGGAGGTGATAGAAGAGAAGCTTGGCAGCAGACTACAAGACATAGGTGTAGGAAAAGACTTCCTAAATCAGACAGCAGCTGCACAAGAAATAAGATCGACAATTGACAAATGGGACCTCATTAAACTCAAAAGCTTCTGTACATCAAAGGAAGCAATAAAGGAAGTGAGGAGAAGACCCACAGAGTGGGAGGAAACCTTCACAGCAGATACATCTGACAAAGCATTAATTTCCAGAGTATACAAGCTACTCAAAAAACAAAGAAGAAAGAAAACAAATGAATCATTCAAAAGATGGAGCAAAGATCTGAATAGAGACTTCACAGAGGAGGAGTTAGAGATGGCTGAGGAACATCTTAAGGGTGAAGTTTCAACAATATCTCTGATAATTAAGGAATGCAAATTAAAAACACTCTGAGATATCGACCGGTTAAGCTCACAAGTAAGTACTGGGGCTAGGATCAGGAAACACGAAATGATAAACTAGAAGTGCTGGTAGAGAAGTTCTGTGAGGAGGAAAGGGGAACACGTCATCCAATTGCCTGGTGGGAAATGGTAACATCTGTAAACAGCCACTTGTGTGGAAATGCAGTGTGGAGAACCTTAGAAGACTCAAAACGAGGCTTCCAAGTTTGACCCAGTCCATACACTCCTGGGTAATGAGTACCCACAAGACACACTTACTGCAAAGATACATGAACAACTATATTTATTGCAACTCTGGTGTCACAATTGCAAAGATTTGGAACCAACCTAAGTGCCTTCAACTGACGAGTGGATAAAGAGAAAATGGTGGTACGATGTTACAATGGGAATTACCTTATGCCAGCGTAAAACGAGGGACAAACATCATCACGAAATGTGCAGTAAATGGATGGAGCTGGACGACATTATGTTAAGTGAAGTAACACAGTCCCCAGAAAAACAAAACCGACAAAATGGTGTCCCTCATATGAGGATGCTATGTGACCAACAACCCAGAATACTGAAAATATTTTTCTCATGGAAGAGGGATGCAGCAGGTAAAAGAACAATAGAAAGAGTGCATCAGAAAATGGACTTAAATGGTGAATTAGGAAGGGGGGATGGGTGGGAGAGGGACACGTGTGTATATTTGATTAAGGCATATTTAATTGACGTGAGCTCAGCAAGGACCCGCGCAGTTTTCGTTCCTAGACACTGTCCTCAGGCACATGGTGGTTTTTAGGACTTAGTAAAAGTAAACTGTGTATATTAAAACAACATTGGTTTAAAGAATCTGATAAAAATGGTAATACACATAAGCTAACTGGGGATATGAATTGTTATTTGTTTCACTCCTAAATTATGCATAATCTCCACTAACAACTTTTGTATTAAATGTACACAAATGTTCTCTGTAATTTTCCTGTTGTACAGTATCACCGTGTAAGGCATTCGTCTTTAAAAGATGATTTAAACATAAAAATTAAGTTTGCGTCCCAAGTTAACTCTTATACAGTCACCCAAACACCATGGGTGAATTTGAATTGAAATCTGTGCCTTGATTCCACCTATAGTTATGTATAATAAAGCTGTCTTCTGGAGACTCAATCACGCTAAAAAAGGGGGGCGGGGCACCTAGCACGAGCACATGAAACCTTTTCATCAACCCTTGCAATTCAAAATCTTAAAACTAACTATGGAAAAGATTG
>VZQC01014654.1:911378-981978 GCA_009823505.1 Rhizomys pruinosus
GATTCATTGATTTTTTTTGTATTGTTTTCTTTGTTTCTATTTCATTGATTTCTGCTCTGATTTTTGTTATTTCTTCCTGTCTGTTGTGTTTAGGGTTCATCTGTTGTTGCCTCTCAAGTGCTTTTAGCTGCAATTTTAGATTTTTCACTTGTGCTCTTTCTGTTTTTCTAATGTAGGCACCCAAGGCTACAAACTTCCCTCTTAGGACTGATTTTAAGGTATCCCATAAGTTTTGTTGTGTTGTATTGTCATTGTCATTCAGTTCCAGGAATGCTTTTATTTCTTTCTTTATCTCTTCCTTGGTTCATTATTCAAGAGTGTGTTGTTTAGTCTCCATGAGTTCTTGTAGATAGAAGGGCTTATCCTGGTGTTGATATTGAGCTTTATTGCAATGTGGTCTGATAGAATTCATGAAATTATTTCAATCATTTTGTATTTGTGGAAGTTTCTTCTTCTGTTTCCCAGTATGTGGTTGATTTTGGAGAATGTTCCATGGAGTGCTGTGTAGAAAGTTTATTCTCTGGTATTAGGGTGGAATATTCTATAGAGGTCTGTAAGGTCCATTTGGTTTATCATATCATTCAGTTCAGATGTCTGTCTGTTTATTCTTTGTCCTCTTGACCTGTCCAAAGGGCTCAATGGGTTATTGAAGTCCCCTAAAATGAGTGTACTTATTATTAGTGTGTGACTTGTGGTCATGGAGAATTGTCTTTATAAAGTTTGGTGCACCAGAGTTTGGTGCATATATATTAACAATTGTGAAATCTTCTTGGTGAATTCTTCCTTTGATAAAAATGTAATGGTCTTCTTTGTCTCTTCTGATTTCTTTTACTTTGAAATCTATTTTGTCCGATATTAAAATAGCAACACCTGCTTTCTTTTTGTTACCATTTGCGTGGAATATTTTTGTCTATCCTTTCACTTTAAGGTGGTGCCAGTCCTTGAAGGTAAGATGTGTTTCTTCTAGACAGCATATCAATGGGTTCTGTTTGCTAAACTAATCTCCCAGTCTGTGTCTTTTGATTGGGGAATTTTTAGTCCATTAATAGTTAAGGTTATGACTGATAGGTTTGTGTTGTTTCCTTTTGGCTTATTATCCATTTGCAGTTTGAGTTTAGGTTTCTACTTGTGCAGTTATGCTTTTATTGATTTCTTTTTCTAGGTGCCTGGGGATGGTTGCTCCTTTCTTCTGTCCTTTGAATTGCTTCAAGTATTCTCCGAAGGGTTGGTTTTCCGGACATAGATTCTGTCATCTTGTTTATGTCATGGAAGTTTTTTCTCTCTCCTTCAACTATAATTGACATTTTTGCTGGGTATACTAACCTGGGTTGGCATCTATTGTCCTTTAACACTGGGAACACTTTGCTCCAGGTACTTCTTGCTTTCATAGTTTGCATTGAGAAGTCAGTTGTAATTCTGATAGGTTTCCCCTTATAGGTCACTTGTTTTTCTCTTGTGGCTTTATGGATTTTGTCTTTGTTTTGGGTGTCTAGCATTTTAACTATGATGTGGCATGCAGAATTTCTTTTCTGATCTTGTCTGTTTGGAGTTCTATGTGCTTCTTGTAGCTCAAGAAGCACATTCCTGTAGCTCTTTGCTTCCATGGTTGGTTTTCTTATCTTTTTTAGCATGGGATCTTTTCAGTGTTTCTACTTCCTTCCAGAGTTTGTCATTCTCTCTCTCTAGGTCCTTCTTGAGTTCTTCATTCCCTTTTATTAATGTTTTGATTTGCTTTTTAAAATCTTGTACTTCTTTAAGTATGTTCACAATTGTACTTCTAATATCTGTGTTCTGGGCCATCCCCAGGGGGATCCCACTGTAGGAATCTTCGACAGGGTTGGTAGAGCTTGGTGTGAGATTAGCCTGCACCTTTCCCATGTTGTCTCTTCTTCGTGTCCCTGGCATATCGGTTTCTCCTTGCCTGTATTCCAATGTGAATCCCAAATGCCCCTTCACTGTGTCGAAGGCTTGCCTTGCTTGCCTCCTTCAGATGCCTTTGTTGTTTGTTTGATTGATTTTTCTCCTTTACTCCTTTCTTATGGAGTGTTAACTTCTCTAAACTCTAGTCTTTCTATTGGAAGTCTAACTCACTCTTCCCTTTCTGTTCTAAAGGTTCTCCAAAGAATCCACTTTGACACTCCTTCCTTCTGTAATCCCAGTTGGTGGGGGGGTACCTGTGCTTCAGGTGGTCTTGGGAGATCCCCGATCTCTGAAATTTTTCTATTGTGGAGAGGTGCAGTGCTATATGAAAATGTACTGGTATTATTTGTAATTAATTTTTAATATTTTATCATTTTTTAATTTGTATGTATGAATGTCATTCCCGCATGTGTGTAAATGCACCGTGCCATTCAATACCCACGGAGGACAGAAGAGGGCATAAAACTCCCCTGGAACCAGAGTTACCAACAGTTGCTAGCCACAATATGGATGCTGGGAATTGAAACTAGGTCCTCTGCAAGAGCAGCCAGTGCTCTTAACTGCTGAGCCATATCTCCAGCCCCTATTTGTAATTATTTTTCAATGTATCTTTAGACAAAAATTTTAGTAAATGACTTTTTGAACATGACTGCCAAAGCCATAGCATTAGTAGAAGAATTGCCAGATGGTACCACATGAAAATAAACAGTTTTCTACAACAAAGTGCATTTGGGAGAAAAGGAAACTTAAGGAATGCAAAATAAAAATGATTTTTTTTATTTTTATTTATTTTTTATGTGTGTGAATGTACTGTCTGCAGGTAGGTTTGTGCACCCATGTTGTGCAATGCCGCAGAGATCAGAAGAGGGTGTCAGATTCCCCTGGAACTGGAGTTAAAGATGGTTCTCAGCCGCCATGTGGGTACTGGGGATCAAACCCGGGGTCTTTGCAAGAGCAGTCGGCACTCTTAACCACTAGGCCATCTCTCCAGCCTATAGCTCTGACACCGGGTTAGAATCAAGAGATAACAAAGAGCTCAAAAAAATTAAACATCAAAAAGAAAAAAATTAAAAGTAGAGGCAAAGAGATGAACAGGGAGTTTTCTAAAGATGAAATGCAAATGACTTAGAAATACTTAGAAAACAATATACACACCATGTTTAGTAATGAGGAAAATGCAGATTAAAACAAGTTTGAGGTTTCATATTACCTCACTCAGCATGGCTACATTTCAGAAACCAAATGACAAATGCTTGTGAGGATTTGCAGAAGGGTAATTTTTATCCACTGCTGGAATTGCAGACTGGTACAGATACTATGGCAATAAGTGTGGAGAATCCTCAAAAAGCTGGAAATATATCTACCATTGATCCTGCCATGTCATTCTTAGGTATACCCAGACTCTGTACCCTACTACAGAAATACCTGATCATCCATGTTCATTGGTACCATGGTCATAATTTCCAGGAATTGGAAACAACCTAGATGAATGTCAACTGATAACTGAATAATGAAGTTTTGATACAAATACACAATGGGATGTTATTCATCTCTTTTTTTTTTTTTTGAAAAGGAAGTTGGCATGGTGACTGGCCTGCCTGTGTCTAGATTAGGATGACCAGCAGGCAGAATGTCCCAAATTGGCAGCTTTTATACCCAAGAACACAAGTGGGCTTACAATGAAATGGGTGTGGGAAGGTAGGACAATGGGTGTAGGTAGACCTGTGACTGGTGTCAGTAGAAGTATCTCTAGATAAACTGAGGCTTGTAACCAGTATCAGTAGAATCCTGATTGGAACAACTTTCTCAAAACTTCTACCTCATTTGGGTTCCTGGAAAATCCCCAACTTAGTTGGGCTTATGACCTTACATTTCACCCTTTTGTGTCATAGGGATAGGGGTTGACATTTTTTGTTCTAGCATCTGATGGGAGATGATGAAGAGGTTGCTAATGACACGAGGGTGAGATGCTTCACACCTGGGTGTAACTGTTGTCAGCAGGAATGAGTTTGTATTTGTCCTTTTGGACAAGGTTGGATCCATGGTGGAGCACAGCCTATACCTTGCAGCCTGTCTGGTTGAAGTCTGTCAGCCATTCCTGACCAAAAGTCTCGAACCCTTCCCGAGTACATTGCACCAGATGTTAGGTTCACTTTGAGGGGAGTCTTGGCGCAGAGGGAGAAAGAGTCAGGACTCAGATGAGAAGGAAGTCGGGTTTATTTCAGGCATGGCAGCTGGCCTGCCTTTGTCAGGATTAGGATGACCAGCTGTTATGCATCTCTTAAACATGAAATTTGCAAGTGGCTGGAACTGGAAACAAACATACTGAATGGGGTGATCCAGATCCAGAAATACAAATTTCACATGTTCCATCTCATAACTGGATGCTAGCTTGACATCTCAGATGTGCATGTTTAAACTAAAAGTTCAGAGAAGCCAAGAAAGTGGTAAAAGGCCATGGGGGAGTCGAATTCCTGGGAGTGGAGGTGGAATGCAGTGATATAAAGGACAGAGGAAATAAAAACAGAGGATATAAAGACATAGTAGAACAGGCTAAAGGGAGTGGGGGGATGTCAGGGTAGGTCAGAGGAGGGAGTATGGGAAGGGATTGCTAACAAGACCTTGAGAAAAATCCATAGAAGCTAATAAATGCATATGTTTATGTATATGTTTACGTTTATACATTATAAAATGACATTAAAAGGAGTTAGTAAATAAGAGGAAGAAGTTTCCCATTGCCAATTAAGAGCCCAATGTTAGGACGAGGCTTCCTGCTTTGAAACTATTAAGCAGAGGTCCCATAGCCTTTCAAACAATATTAGACATTGCTTGCTCCTGGTTACCCAGCAACACTTCGGGGTCCTATTGCTGAAGACATTACATAGCAAGAATGTTATCCAGCAGTGTATCCTGCAAATGGCAAATATGTGGAAATGAGTTTTATAAATGGACATAATCTGGACTAATGTCTCTTAATTAATCTTATAAAAATTATGTGCTTAAACACGTGCTCTTGTGTCTTGTGACACATTTGAGTCCTTTACCTAGGCAGTCTCAATATGCTACTACACCCAAAAAGAGAAAGATTGAATGAATGAATGTGAGCATGCTTGATAATTAACATATTAAGGTGCCACAACTCCATTGCATACAGTGGAGTTTTGAGAAGGACAACTGTCCTTGGACAAGGAGATATTATAGAACAAAATAAAAGCCTAGATGGTCTTTTAAGATTAGGTTGGAGCCTAGTTTACACTTTCCCAACTGAAGCAGAAGAAAATATTTTTAATAAAACTATGGTTGGGACCTGACTCAGTTCCAGGGATGGAGTTTCAGCAAGACAATTCCATCAGCACAGTTCCAGGAGACAGATGAACCCAAGCAATATCTAGGGGAATGAGCGTCTTCCAAAACAGGGCCCATGCTTAAAAGCTATATTTAAGGTTCAGGCTTTTATTTGTTTGGGTAATTTTAATATTGGTGTAGAAATGTCTCACAGCAACTGGCCTGGCAAGATAGGCCTGCAGATGCAATAGTGGCATGAATATTATGGGAGTAACTAAGTACTTTCAAATTGGATTTAAGGTCCACTTCATAGGATGAAGCCTATAACTAACACTGATATCAAGCCTCAGAATTTAAGTTTAGACAGGCTATGGGAGAAACTATTCTTTTAAATCACTATATTATTAAACTTATTTCTAAATTTAAGGAAAATGATCCTGCAGACTGATTAACCCTGTGTTAGATACCTATATCAAAATTCTGCTTTCCTATGTTCAGGATTATGACAGAAAAGTGTACTGGAAAGATTGTAAGAGCCATAGGTAGTAGATGATTACAGGGAAACAGTTTTGCAGACAATTGGACAGTTATTCATATTAAATCACAGCAATGTTTACATCAGTGACAAGTTGCAAGTGAGCTCAAGCCTGTCAAAATCCCAGCATAGTTATGAAGATGTATGTAAGAAACCACAACCTTACTTAAGAAACTATTGGTAACTCATGACTGCTTTGAAGGGGAAATTGAGACATGTTAAAGGGTGAGACTCGTAGTAATTGATCAACTCTAGTGGATGAATACACGCTGAAGGGTATTTGGGAGCAAACACACACAGACAGAAACACACAGATATACGCACACACTGTGTGTGTATGTATGTATGTGTATATTAGAAAACAGAAAATGGATGGGAATTAGAAAGGGGAACTTCAGATACTTGAGGAATCTAAGTATGATTAAAAATAGTGTGAACTTTGTAAAAAATGTATAAATTTTTATTAATGAAAACAGAGAATCCATAAAATAACTGAATGAAACAACCAAAATCTGCTAAAATTTTAAAGAGGGTATGGATCAATGGAGAGATGCATTCTCAATTCATGGATAAGATCCATTCACTGAAAAAAGTAGTTTATTTGATTAAGATTAAGGATTATTTTCCTTTGAATCACACAGCTTCTGAGAAGAAAGCGTAAACCATTGTTACTTTTATTCTTAGTTATTCAAGTCTATCTTTCTTAATTTTTCCACATTTTAATACATTTGTTCTGATATTATTGGAATATGATATACTTAAATTTGAGTTTTACTTTGGGCAATTATCATTTTAGATATATTTTCTTGATCTTTGCTATTAATGTGGGGGAATTTGCAATTAATTTGGGGGAATTTGACATAACACTTTCTCAAAACTTTCTCCTGTTTGATTCTTCTTAAGAATTTCTTTTGCAGGGCTGGAGAGATTGCTCAGTGGTTAAGAGCACTGGATGCTATTGCAAAGGACCAGAGTTTGATCCCAGGCCCTAAAGGCAGATAACAACTTCAATAATTCCACCTCCAGGGCAATCCTGTACATTCTTCTGATTCCATAGGTATTGCAAGACTCAGGTGCACTTATAGCCATGCAGACAATATACACATAAAATAATAACAATAAATGAAATACATTTTAAAACGTTTTGAGCATAATTTGTAGTTTTCTCAAACTTTCAGATATGATTTTCCTGTTAACTTTTCTCTTTAATTTCTATCTCAAAATTTTCTGTTGTCATTTCAAATAAAAGATTGCAGTCTACAAATATATGCATCAAGACATTATTATTTTAGCTAATATATTTTCTCTTCTTCATATTTTATTGCCAAGTCCTGCTGTCTTTGCCTATCTTTGTTTACAGGATTGGCAATGTGGGTTTGATCTCTCTCTCTCTCTTTCTCTCTCTCTCTCTCTCTCTCTCTCTCTCTCTGATACTGAGGGTCAGTCACAATACATAAAGGAAATTTTGCAAGTAAGACTTCAGTAGCTTGATGTACAATTGGTGTACAAACTGTGCTGCAATCATTTTGCGAACTTCTTGTGACCCTGGACTGTGACATTCACATGTGCTTATCTGCTTTTTTCTCTTTGGGGATAGAAAGAACTGGATGGCTAAAATTACCAGGAGAATTGAGTTTTGAACAATAACAAAAAAAAAATCACTTAAGTTCAGTTATTAGAGATCCAGATCTTGGGAAAGCCAGAATAAGAATAAAACAATATGCTAGCATGTTCCAAAACATTATTGTCTTTAATTTTCATGTTGTAAGGGGCAAAGAATAAATTTCTGCTATTTTGACAATGGGAGCATTATAGAGAGTCTGTTGGTTACACCCACACATTGTTTTTGGACTTTTAATCTCTTCACAAATCAGATTAAAAGGCCAGAATTAAGAACTCAATAATTTCACAATATTCTTTTATTTGTCTTCTTTATATGATTTATTGTTCCTTTTTTTCTCCTAAGAAATAAATCATTAAGAAAAATTATAATTTAAATTTAAATCATTTAAACTGCTTTCTGATTATGAATATGTCTTCATTATTTTCTTATGGAAAGTTATTGATCATCATGTAGTTTCTTTGTGGTATTATATTAAAAGGGTAGTCATAAACTGACAATGTGTTTTAGACTTGAATTCTCATATCATGTTTTATTAACATAAAAATATATTTATAGGTATTGTTGGATATAAAATTATGTGTGTTTTATTTGAATGAGTAAACTGTAAACTGAAAATATCCTAGAAAACATACATTATATTTGTGAAAGCAAAATATAATAACTAAATATTTAATTATTTATTCTCACTTCTAATTATATACATGATTTTATGATCTGGATATCTTTTGTATGTATTGACAGCAACAAATTATAAGCTGCTATCATCAAAGATAATATTATAGCTTTATTAACTAAGTTTTTCACTGCATTTGATTTCCTAAAATTATTTAAAATCAGAATATTATAAATATTAAAGCAGCTGTTCAATAATTATTTCATATAGACTATAAATTTTCTGTATTGTTATTCTGTGTTTCCTGAGTTTGATTTTACATTTTAATTGAATTTTATGAGTAACTTACTATACATTTTGATGTTATCTAGAACAACTTCTGGAGTGTATCCATCTTTTACAGCTCAGATAATATTCATGTATTCTATGTTTTAACGCCTATTAAGCCAACTTTGTGTATGCAAATATCTTTGGTGTGCATCCATCTATGGAAGCATCATGGTTAACATCTCTAGCATTATACATTTAAAGTAAACCAACTTGCCATTTTCCTCTACTTATAGATCACCAAGTGTGCCTCAGCTAAGATGGGGGTTTCTGGCCAAATTCCCCACTTTTATGACAGAATTTTGTCTTGTTTGAGGTTGCATCAGCCTTGTGCATGTTGCTTTATGTTCATGGAAATAACTTTTCAGCTGTATGGAAAACTCTGTTTCCTGTGGTCATTCAACAATTGTGACTCTTACAATCTTTCACCACTCACATCTTCAATGGTCCCTATGTCTTATATGGCAGAAATCTGCTATAGGTGACATGTTTGGGGATAAGTTTCTAAGTTGATAAAGTGATTTTTCACAAACTTTGTGAAAAGCCACTAGGAAATATGATTTTTTTAAAAATTTAAACAAGTGCCCACTTAGGTAACTGTCAATTAAAAAGCCTTGAGAAATGTCAACCACATACCTGTTTAAATTACAGTGGAGTTATAAAAGGAACACATTAATCAGATGTAACTTAAAACATTATGATGTAGCCGGGCATAGTGGTGCATGCCTTTAATCCTAGCACTTGTGACGCAGAGGCAGGCGGATCTTTGTGAGTTCAAGGCCAGCCTGGTCTACAGAGTGAGTTCCAGGACAGCTGGGGCTGCAGGGAAACCCTGTCTCGAAAAGACAAAAAAAAAAAATTATGATGTACAAACTTTAAAGTTTAATAACAGTTTAAAATTACTATGATTTGTTGTGTTATTTTCATTAAGGCACTGTGCTGGATAGCTTTAGTTGACACACCTGGGTTGAGGGAGCTTCAATTGGGGTATTAGCTCCATTGGACTGGCCTGTGGCTATGTCTGTGGAGTTTTCCTTGATTATTGAGCAAAGCGGGAGGGCCCAGCCCACTAAGAGTGGTGCTACCCCTGAGCAGGAGAGCTGGGCATTAGTAGCTTTTTGGTTGCTCTCACCAATACCATGCATGACTAGGAAAACTTATGGAGAAGGGTTTTCTTGGGTTTATAGTCCCAGAATGGAATTCCATAATGATGGGAGAGACATGAAATAGTGGTGCAGAGCAGGAAATAGGGACCTCACATATTCAAGCATGGACAGGAAACAGGAATTAAAGAGAATAAACTGGAAGTGGGTCAAGGAGATGAACTCACAAAGCCTTTCTCTGGTGCAGTGCTTCACCTACTAAAGATTTTATAACCCTGCCATTAACTGCACAAGTCTTTAATTATATGAAACTATGAGAGACATTACTTACTAAAACCACCACAGATTGCTGAAGATTTCCTATTAGATATATAAGAAAGTATGTAAATGAAAAAAAATGTAAATTTTAATAAAACTTCATTATGAACTTAATTTTCTAGCCTATTATTTTAATGCAATATCCCTCATTTCTTACAGAGGATATTTATATCCATCATTACCTACATTATTACATGAAAGTGACAAATTCATTAGAGCTCCCCATGAATCCAATCATCTATTTGTACTCCTTATGTGGAACTCAATGGCTACAGCAATTTAGAATATACAAATGAAAACTCATGACATTCTATAGTTAGTCACTGTAAGATATTTCTGTCCAATTGGTGCATATTTGTATACTAATTACTGATATGCTAAGAGCTAAAACAGGTCATAACAAAACCACCCCTAAAACCATTCATTCTGAGTTAACTCCCTGAGTAGGACAGTACTAAACTGATTTCAAACATGAACATATTTAGAAATATTCTCTCTTGGAAACTGAGAAACAAATTGCCAGATTATCAATGAGTCACCAAATACATCTGTGTAGAAAGTAGAAAAAATGTAATTAACTGATTAACAGATATAATTCAAAGCATAGGAGTAATCAAAATGGGAATAAATTGGCAGCATTTATGTTGGATCTAAAGAAATGATGATGAAAGACATGAAGTAAATGTTCTTTGTAGAAAGTTAGAAACACAACAGCAACATTATCTAAATGAGGACTTAACAGCAACAAAAAAGAATAGAGATGAAACAGGAACTGAACTATGGAGACTACCAAGTCAATAAATTTGCACACTTTGCAAATAGAAGTCCTTGACCCCAATCCCTAGGATTTATGCTGAAAATTTAAAATCCAAGCATCGTGGTAAAAACCTGAAATTCCAATGCTGAGAATTCAGAGACAAGTTGATCCCCGGTGTTCCCTATTCAGTCATCATGTAGTTATCAAGTTCCAGCCCCCGTGCTAGACACTGTTTCTTAAAAGGAGGCAGTGCTTGAAAAATGTCAAAGCCATGATTGCATTTTGGTGTACACACACACACACACACACACACACACACACACACACAAACACACACACAGGTACACGCACAAGCAGGCATGAACACACACGCACATAAAATTGTACCTTCTCACACATGAACCCTCACACATACTCACATACACAAGAAATCAATAAAATAGGAAGGTAGATAGGGACCTTAACAGAAAGAGAGGTGAGGAAGGAGGACATGAAGGGGAGACAGGGTGAGAAGGAGCTGGTAACTGTATTTCCGATATCAGGCAAGTCAGTGACAGTTTTCTTTAGAAGATGCTGAACAGAAGGGGCTTATTTTTGCTCGAACAAAGCCTGCACAGGTTTGACATATCTGAATTCAGTGGGGTCTCGGGACCTATCAACCCCACTTTGGTTTAAAGAAACCAATCTAGAATAAGGAGGAGACCTTGGGGCTTTTGCCCCTGCCCAAGACAGAATAAATGGACGAGTTTAGATGTAACTTAGCAATTATGTCTCTGAAGTAACTTTCCCGTTCTTCAGTTGTCTGAAAATTGTCAAATCCTAAATATGTATTGAAATTAAAAATACTACTTGTAATTTCATAATGGTAGTATATATTTGTATTTCAACCTAAAAGAGAAAATTACACTATCAGAAATGAAATTAGAATTATGGGTCATACAGTTAAGTCTTAATATTAAGTAAATAGTTTTAGCCAAACGTTAATGGATTCCAGATAAAATAAATAATGATGTGAATATGACTTTTGGCAAAGGTTAATATATATTTTAGTATAAGTTTAAGCTACTGAGCAATTGAAACCTGAAAATTAAAGTGAAATTATGAGTCAACAGATGACCAAAGATGAATTGAAAATAGGCCAACGAAAAGCAAACATTATTGTAATGATAGTTGGCTAAAGTAAATTGGATGGGAATTTGAAAAGTCACCAATTTCGGGTATACAGTGATGTAATTATTTTTCTCACTGAAGACTTGCCATTTATATAAATCTTACTAAAGTATCAACGTTTGTGCTTGATCTTTTCTCTAGTGCGTGCATGTTTTCTATTACATTACTTATCTGGTTATCTTCATTAGTTGCTTAATTTGTCCCATGTAATAAAATAATAAATCTTGGATAGGCTTGAAAACACAAGCTTTATAATTAATTATCTAGAGCCATGTAAGAAATTTTCACAAATTTAAGGATTTAAAATATCATCTTTTTTTATTAGAGCACAGTTGATAAGCTGGACGTGTGCATCAGAGCACCACTGTGATCTAAGCTAAAAGTCTCACAAGTCTGAAACCAAACTGTCAAACACATGGTGATGATTGAGGCTGTGCTGCAGCTGCTCCTGCTGCTTCTGCTGCTGGATTTACCTCCTCCTTTCCCTTCCTCTCCTTGATCTCTTTCTCTAATTCCTACTATTTTCTTCTTTACTATCTGCTCCTAGTATCAGTTTAAATATTTGAATGTTGATAGCTGGTCTAGGTGGCACATGACTCTAGTCTTAGGACTCAGGAGACAGAGGCAGGCAGATCTCTCCTAAACTGAGGCTAGTCCAATTTACATAGCAAGAATCAGGACAGCTGGAGCTAAGGGAAGATCTTATCTCAAAGACAAAACAAAATTATAAATCATTTGATCATTGGCAAATAATCATTCTTAGATATAGTTGTTAGTGATGCATATTAACAAAACAATTCTTGAAAAAAGGCATGGTGCCTTCCCAAAATGTTCAAAAGTATATCTTACATGATTTATTTCTATTTTATAAATTCATTTTTCACTGATACATGATAATTGTATTAATGAGTGCAGTATGACAAGTTGGTACGTTCACTCATATAATTTAAATGTACTGAGGTAGAGTAATTACTATTTCCATCTCAAGCATGGTTAGGGAAAGGATTAAGTTTTCCTTCTAGATACTAAACCATAATTTCCCTCCCAATTCAAAGGGCTCTTCTTCTAAATCCAATATTGATAGGATAAAATTTACCATGTACTTGCTGGTTGACAGTGGCAGGTCATTTTTGACTCCTAGAGACTCTGCTCTTCTTGTCACATGACTTCTTATCTTTTTTATTTTTTTTAATGGTATTTTATTATTTACTTACTTTATTTATTTATTATCTTGAGGCATGGTCTCCCTGTATTCCCAGCTGTAGCCAATCATTATGTGGAACAGGCTAGCCTCAATCTCACAGAGATCTGCCTGCCTCAACCCAGCTGTATTTCAATTTTTTGTTTATTTATTATTTTTTAATAATAAGTAACAGGTAATGAATATAAGCAACCTTCATGTAAAACCAATTTGCAAGCAGCTAGACCAAACTTAGACAGCCCAAGGTTCCCATTGTCCAGCTGGAGGGGCTTATATTTACAAGAATGTTGATCAAATAAGAGCCCAGTCTATACTGCTATAGTTTCACAATTCACCCCAATCACAGCCCTTACATTCTACCATGCCCCATCTTCTGCAGATTGTTCCCTAGGCTTTAGAAAATGGGCACAATTGGGTGAGAGGGAAAACAGTCTAATTTCTCTGGAGATGTCGTTTTGGACTCTGATCAGTTCAGGCAGTTTCCTTTCATGGGTTGGCAGTTTTTCCAGGAATAACCTTTTAATCCTACTAATGAAGCACAATCAATTAGATATACAGACATTTAAACAGTACTAATTGTCACGATAGGTTATGTTGGTATAGGCACAGATGTTTGGATGGTATGTTAATCCATGACCTGTAGCTTTTCTATAAAAGATGACAAGGTCTTTCTGTGGCTTATGACATCTCCTAACCACTAGAGAATGTAAGCTTGTGGCATCAGCCGTGAATTATTCCTCCAAGGAGAGAGCTAATTGCCAATTAGATTTGGGATGTAGAACATATGGCTTCCACTGCTGCACAGTATTTCCATGCAGGTGAGGTGTAGCTGATGCTGACAGAGGAGTCTTGCTTGACTCGAGGAGACCAAAATTTGCTTTATTGATTTAGTGGCCTTTGGTAACACTCTCTGGCATTCCAGAGACCAACTGTACACTTGCAAGTGTGGTCTCAATACAACCTTCCCATGCTTACATCAGGTCTTCAACAGCAGGGCCTTACTGCCTCTCTTCTTGCAGGTATCCCAATTTACAGGCAAGAAGCCTTTACTCTTTTTGGGGGGGGGCGTGGGGGCCTTGGAAACCCTGGCCAACATCTCCTTGGCAGAATAATCCATTGCTTATATCAGAGCTCCCCTATATTAATATATTTTGCTTAATCACACAGCTTAAAAAGACTTTAGTATTATATTTGGCTCTGAATAGAGAATTATTCTTTCACAGTTCCTACGTCTATCAGTCAATTAAAGGAAGCAGTTATATCAATTTTATAAGAGATTACATCTATAACAGTCAGCTCTAACTTACAGATAGGGAATGATTTCATTACCATCATGGTTTTTTTTTTTTTTTCTTTGTTCTATGAAAAGGAGGTAAGAAAGTCTCTCATAGTAAAACTTTGAGGCACCTGGAAGGTAAAGTTCATTAGGACACATTATAAACAGTTGTTACAAATAGGATCCACAGAGATGTTTGATGCCTGTAGCAGTCTGAGACTTTTCTTCCTTTTAATGTTTAGATGGGCCAACTTCTCTGCTGGTATTTCTTGGTACATCCTGCACAATGCAAAGCTGTATCTTTTCTTTCTCAGCCATTAAATTGATGATGTTTTGACCTGTGGTAACATGCAAATCTTTTCCCATAGTTACTTTTAAGATTTAAATTGAAAATTTTGACAAAATGTTTAATATATAACTGTACCCCCATTTTTTATTTTAGGTTATTTTTTGACCCATGAATCTCAAAAAGAGAGTTGTATTACATACTTATAGGCAGAAATCAAGGTGTAAATTTTCATTAAATTTACCCAAGCTGTTTATCATTGACTGTACTTTCTTAATTTGGAAAGCAAACTTGATTCCAGATGATACTGTACAACACAAAAATTACAGAGAATATTTGTATCCATTAAACCCAATGTTTTTCTTATACAAGTTACAAATAAAACAAATGTGGACAGCAATTTATATTTCCAATTAGCTTAAATGTACAACCGTTTTTTTATTAAAACCTTTTAACCAATGTTGTTTAATATAGACATTTTTACTTTTACTAAGCCGTAAAATACCATATAATATGTAGACAAAGTTTGGGCAAATTTGGATATGTGTTAAACTCACATCAATTAAATACACATTAATTGAATATAGACCCGTGTCCCTCTCCCAACCCTCCCACCCCAGCAGATCCACTGTAAGAGTCAGTTCCTTGATGCAGTCTTTTCTGTTGTTGGTGTTGTTATTCTTCTTTCCAATATGAATCGCTCACCACAAAAAATATTTACAACTGGCTTATTGGAGCTAGCATCCACAGATGAGGGATACCATTCATTGTTTGTTTTTCTGGGACTGTGTTACTTCACTTAACATAGTATCTTCTATTTCCATCCATTTACCTGAAAAGTTCATGATGTTGTCTTTTTTTACTGCTGCATAGAACTCCATTGTGTAACGTACCACATTTTCTCTATCCACTCGTCAGTTGAGGGGCATTTGGGTTGGTTCCAGCTTTTTGCTATTGTGAACAGAGCTGCAGTAAATATAGCAGTGCATGTATCTTATCTTTAATGCTGACTCTAGAGACTCCTTCACTGCTGACTGGTCTGGCATAAAGTACCTTAGAAAGAATCCTCTTAAAATACTCACCAGAGAGCCAGAAAGATGGCTGTGGTGTTTTGAATGAGAATGACCCCATAGGCTCCAAGTATTTGAATAATTTGTACCCAGTTGGTGATACATTTTGGAGGTTTTATGAGAATCCTTCTGGATGAAGTGTATCACCAGAAGTCAGCTTTGAGAGTTCTTGCCATTTTTCCAGTCACTTTCTGCTTTTGTGCCTATTCCAAGATATGAACATTCCACTTTCTACTCTGACCACTTCTGTGCCTATGGCTCTCCACAATGATGGGCTCCTGTCCCTTTGGAACTGTAAGCTAAATAAACTCTTCCTTTTATAAGTACCCTTGATCATGGTGTTTTATCACAGGAAAAGAAAAGTAATTAATATAATGACTACTAGATAAAGTAGCTTGTGCCAAAACTGACCACCCGAGTTTCATCCTGGGGACCCACATGATAGAAGAGAGGATGAACTCCTGTAAAGTATCTCTGACCTCCACATACCAGTGTCCACACATACATGCACCCTCCAAACAAAAACAGATCAATCAATAAATCATCAATCAATCAAACATTCAGTCAATTAATCAGTAAATATTTTTAATAATTTAAAAAATCACTGTCTAATGCAAGTATAATGAAGATGAATTGTCTTTCCATATATATATATATATATATATATATATATAATTTTTGTACATTTCATAGAGTACAGGCTGATCATATTTAGAACCCTCTCCTCTATTTTCACTCCCCATAGCTTCTCTACCAGATTTTATACATTGTGTCTATGTAAAAACCTGTTGAATCAAGTTTCTGCCCCAGACATAACCGGTTTGTGTGCCTCCACTAGAGTCTATTGAGCTATCAAATGTCATACCATTAAAGAAGACCAAATCTCCCTCACCTAACAGTGATCAGCTTCCAATCGTTCTTCAGCAAACGTTGGGATTCTTACCCATTTCCCCACCTTTATAATGGATTGTCATTTAGCTTCAATTAAGAAGGATCTCGTGTATACTGTCATGGTTGCTGTAAGATAATATGAGCAAGTCCTCGGCCAAATGAAAAGCTGTTTCCTTGTATCCTCAATTATCCTTGGCTCTTCTGGTCTTTCTGCCCCCTCTTCCACAGTGATCCTTGAGCTCTAGGTAACAAGACAGGAATAGGTGTCCAAGAAAGGAATAGTCCATTCATTTTGGCCAGTTGAATTTTTCTGTGGTGATGACCCACTGTTGCATGAGGAAGTTTAACTGGTGAGAACTGAGAGATGCATTAATACTCTCCCATTCCATTCCACTATGTTCAGTGAGTCTTAGGTGTATAGATCTCATTGTAAATGTCTCACTTAGGGCTGGTCATCTTATAGACACAATCTCTGTCGTTGAATTTTCTTTCTCAAAGGCATCATTCCATATAAAACTGGCATGAATAATTCATAAATTTACTAATTTCAGAGTTCCACACCAAAAATCAAAAATCTTTGGAGCAAATTTATAATTATATTTACCATAATGAAAGTCAAAATGAAGTACAAGATCATGACAGCAAAATACTGCACTAATAATATTGAAATTAAGCCTACAATTACAGCTGAGCATGGTGGCACATGCCTTTAATCCTAGAACTTGGGAGGTAGAGGTAGGTGGGATCTTTGTGAGTTCAAGGCCAGCCTGGTCTACAGAGCAAGTTCCAGGACAGCTGGGGCTACAGGGAGACCCTGTCTCGAAAAGACAAAACAAATCAGAACAAAACAAAAAATACAGTTACAGAAAAAAATAAATAAATAAAACTTACATGAACAGGTTGATAATGAAAGACAGATGAAAGACATATGGTTTATTTCTTTACTATTTTATTATTTTTAAATATGTATGAGTGTATTGCCTGTATGTATGTAAGTACACCTGTTCTCTGCAATGCCTTCAGAGGTTAGAAGAGGGTATTGTATCTCTTGGAACTGAAGTTACTGATGGTTGTTAACCTCCATGTGGATATGGGCCTCTAACCTGGATCCTCTGCAAGATCAGCCATTGCTCTTAACTGCGAGCCATCAGTCCAGACCCATGCTTTTTGTTTTTCTTTAATTATGGAGATAATTATAATTTAATAAGCATAAATTAGAAAGTCAATTTAAAAAAAAAAATCTAAAATATATATATATATATACTATATATATATATATATATATATATATAATACTCTGATGCTAATTTAAAAAAAATGAAAGAGTTCCTGTGTATTTACCTCTCTGTACAATGTGTCATTCATATTGGTGTCTCTAAACCTAAGGCTGACTTTATTCTGCCACACTGGATCCAGGGACTGCCTCCACCCAGATATCTATCACATTGTGTTTTTCAGATCAGGGAATTGAAACCACTTACTCTTCAGCTAGAGGGAAACTTTCTGACAGAAGCGAGTAGAATACAAAAGCCACATGTATAACTCTTCCTTAATCATTTAATAGAATTAAATAATAGAATTAAAATTTAAAATTAAATTTTATTTTCTTCAGTATTTCAATTCTATAAAAATTTCTTTGAAAAGACAAACTAAAATCTTGTAGGAGTTAATTAGAAAACCCCAATGCTAAATGTCATAGTAAATAATGTATTTTAACTCTTGAGTGGCACTTTCTGAAATGATTATAAAATATGATATAAATAAAAAATGATAGCTAAAGTAATTCTACCTAAGGAGTAAAGTTTAGCAGAGCATCTATGAAGATTCACTGTCTCTTTATAAGAGATAAGAGATTTGATATTCAAGAACTACAGACATAATCAGTGTTTTTATTCTTAGCAACCTAGTTAATGGTTTCCACTTCCTAAAATATAAAAATACAACAAACATATTTTTCTGGTTTAACATTTTACTTAAGACTGCTTCTTAATCACCTGATTATTCCTCACTGAGGGGATGACAAATAACAACACCCACAGACATTAACAATTAGATGAAATAATTGGGTTTTCTAATCCTGAGAGCCTCTTGTTTTCATTTTCAATTAACATTTATTTGAAAAAAAGAGCCCCCCCCCTTTTTTTACAGAATAATATTGTTCTCAAAACAGAAAGAAAAGATAAGAGAAAACCAATAAGCAATTAAAAGGAAGTGGAGAGAAAAACAGAAATCTTGGCTTTGTATATTAATCCTGGAAGACATTAAATGTGTACGTTTCATATGGAAGCATTGTGCGTAAATAATAGTTCATGATTAGTCTGTCACATTTCAGTAAGGATATGCTTATGTTTCCACTTCTCCATAATGGGAACCATGAGAAATAGCTTAATTTACTATATATTATCAATTATAACTTTACACATGTTAGATTTTGGTATTTTTGGAGGGTGTCAATCAATTGGAAATTACTTCCATAAAATGTTATTCAGAAGCTTTCAAATGAATGGTGTGGTGGAATATCTCTACAGTGAGCATTAATGATGTCTACATTTGCTAAATTTACCTGACCATCTTTAATTTTCCACTAAAGTACAAATTAACCATACTTATTAATTTGACATGAATTGCAGTTATCAAAGGAAATTTATATGGAAATAACAGAAGAGCAGATAATTAAGGACACAAACCAGAACATCTCTTCATTCTTTTGAAGTTCTTCTTTGAAAATTATATAAAAATCAAACATGAAAACTTTTATCAGTAAATACGTTATTATATAATTTGAGAAGTTATATGTCTTAGCCTTTTCCTGTTGCTATAGTAAAACTTCGTAAACCATGCAATTATAATCTACAGACTTTTTTATTTCTTAAAATCTTGAAAAATGAGAAGCAAGAAATCAAGTTTTCTCTGTTTCCTGAGGGCCCAATCTCATTTGTCCACGAAGCCTTTTCTGGTACAAAGTTGTACGTTTGAAAATTATGAATGAACTTGCTGTGTATTTTATCAAAGTTACAGGATATCAAATGGTCCACTTCTTACCTCCATCGTTTTAGATGTAAGGATTTCAATGTATGAGTTTCTGGAAGAACATAACAAATTTTCAAACCATATATGTCTAAAGTGGAAATATTAAAACAGACAAAAAAAATAGGCCGTATGAGTCATAGGTGTTAGCAGATGACCAATTGCTGCTATAAACATAATTGAAGTGAACTTATTTTTATTATTTTTTAAATTTTTTAAATTTTTATTTATTCTTGTATGTGTATGAATTGGTACTGTCTGCATGTAGGTTTGTGCACCCGTGTTGTGCAATGCCATGGAGGTCAGAAGAAGGTGTCAGACTCCCCTAGAACTGGAGTTAAAGACAGTTCTCAGCCGCCATGTGGGTGCTGGGGATCGAACCCGGGTCCTCTGCAAGAGCAGTCGGCACTCTTAACTGCTAGGCCATCTCTACAGCCCCACGAACTTATTTTTAAGGAAATGTTATTTTCCTAGAAATGTTTTTGGTCATTTATTTTAATTTTAGTCAGAATATATTGTGTTGAGGAATCAAAGATGATCTGTTCGGTTTAAAGTATAATAGGTAAAGAGAATCACCTCAATATAAGAGCACAGTTGTTGAGATGATTCTTATATTGGAGAAACCCTTAAAAGTCTGGCAGGGTGGAGGGCGTGGAAGGGGGAATGGGTCTAAATTTGACTAAGAAATGTTGGATGAGATGCACAAAACTTCAATAAAAAAAAAAGTTCACTCACAAAAAAATAAAATAAAATAAAATAAAATAAATAAACAAAGAAAAAAAAAGAATCATCTCAAATATTCCAACATATTTGATAAACAGAATGCCTGGGTTCTGTTATCCAGTTCATAATACACTAAACTAGAAAGTGTATAATATATGTTCATACATTTGACAAGTCTTTTTTTATTTAACTCTTTCAATTTTTTTCATTTTTTCTTTAAGACAGGTCTCATTATAAATCTTTGGCTGGCCTAGATTTATGTAACCCGGGCTAACCTTGAACTCACACTTCCTCCTAGTGCTGGGAATAAAGGGGCACACACCATACCTGACATTCATGTTAAATTTTAAATAATGTGTTTTGCTCAAAAGAAATTTTTAGAATAAGATACTATGTCCAGAGGATTTTTACATAATTATTAATTCATGTATTGTAAGACTAAATATAAAATTATTGAGCTTTATGATATACTTGATAGGGAATCCAGTAATGAGCTCATGATCTCATATGTGTTTTCTGGTAAATATAGAACCTGTATTCAAAGGTATGGAATCAAGAGTGAAGCTAGGTGATAATGGGTGTAGGGGGGAAAGAGGTATAAGTGCTTGATATCCAATACACTTCTTTAAATATTTATAGGCTGTCATTTTATCTATTTTAAAAAATATAAAAGCCCATGAATTTATGGTGACTAAAAGTATTCATGACATTAATATTCTGGCCAAAGAACCCAAAATAGTGAATTAATCATTGCTCCAAAAGGCAGTGTATTCAATCAAAGAAAGACAAAATAAATCCCTTCCAGTAACTCTGATGAAATAATGACTTGGCTGTCTCACAGACATTTCTATCTTATTTTATTTAGAAATTCTGATGTTCTTATATAAAGGGTAGAATTCAAGATTATTGAAAAGAAGATTTAATAGAACTTGAAGTATCTATAAATCAAATGAGGCTCTTGAAAAATAATAAGTCTTGTTAGTAGACCTAGATATAACACCCATATATTGGTTGTCAACTAAAATTATTAGACAGATTGATAGCTAGTACTTGAGCTAATGTTGTAATTTAAGATAAGAAGATATCTTTAAACAAGTGTTCTTATCCAGGTGTGGTGGCTCACGTCTTTAATTCTAGGACTCTGGAGGTAGAGGTTTGTATATATCTGTGAGTTCCAGGCCAGGCTGGTCTACGTAGGAAATTCCAGGATAGCTGGGGCTACAGGGAGACCCTGTCTTGAGAAAAATGAGTGAAAGAAGGTGATGTAGTTAGAAGTTAAGATATATTTATATATCCTACATGGGAAATGAAGTTTGAAAAGTTGTTTTTGAGAAATGATTTAACGCAAAAATTAAGTGTACTTCTCAGAAAAATTAAAATGCATGGCAATAAATAAATAAGCATCAGAAGTGAAAAATAATATAGTCCTAAACTCATATTCTCCAAGGTGTTTATGTCAGTCTTTCAGAATGAGTCTACAGTATGAGCCTCAGATTTTTAAAATGATAGAAGTGGGTAATGAGATAACAAAATGTAAGCATAGGGTAGTGAAAACTAAGGATGTATAAAAAAAATCTTATGGAAACCCATTAATCAGTAAGTTAAAGTTGTATAAAACATAAAGTTAAGAGTTTGACTGGATTATCTTCTATTATGCTGCATATGTGAATGATGTCATTCCTCAAAGACAACAGTTATTAAGTTAAAATTGCAGTATTGAGATATAGGATCTCTTGTGGGACAGCAGTCCTAGATACAGGCACACATTGTTCATGTGCAGGGTAGCACATATTTGACTCCATGAGCCAAATTGTTTGTCTGCACATCCATTTCTGGGTATGCCCCACTAGCAGGGATGATGCTTGCTGGTATGGAGGTCTAGGATTGGCTATCGGTAGGTGATATCAAGCCATGTAAGGGCTGCTGGTCCCAAACGTATATAATCTGCCTGTTACATAGAATAAATGGATAATCACAGATTTTCACTATCTGATGTGGTCCCTGGGCTGTTACTACACATGTGCTTGGCCTTGGGAACATCAGTCTTGCAGCTGCATGGTTAGCTGCAGGGACATCAGCCCTGAGTACATGCCATCTTCAGCCTGTCCAATCAGGATGTCAACAGCCCCACAATCTCTCCTTGTGAGTTTTCATTCAGGGAGGCCATGGGGTCTGTAAAACACCATATGCTGTTTTCCCTTGGCTATCTACCATTATGACTACATGGTAAGACCCTATTGCTAAAAACACCTCAACTATGACTACAGAACTTATAGAGATCAAGCTCAACAGAGCTGGAAAACTTTCCATCCAGCTGACTTTCCTACTAATGTCAGGTGCTATGTGATCTTCTAGGAGTGAAGAAAACACAAAAATGCTTTTAGAACCAGACACTTCAGGCTGCAATACTTATCTGTCAGACAAGATGTTCTTTCTGGTGTAATAGTATCATGACAGATATTGGGTGCCTGAATACTTCCTGATTGGATTTCAGGCCTACTCTGCAAGAGGTAATTTCATGTCTGATATTACAATATCAGTCAAAAGCCAATGGCTTGAGAGGCTCCTAGCTCTAGGGAAAAAAATGCTACTATTATTTTGCTAAATGTTATTGATGTCAAATTGCCTTCTAAATATTTAAACGTAGCTCCATAGACTTGGGCTGACCTTAACCTTGATCAGAGGAGCTTCTTTTAGCCATGCCAAAAAGTTCAACATAACTGGTTGAAATGCTGAAATTAAGACAAAAGGCTAAGCCCTCTCCCCCAGCTCAGGAAAGATCACAGAAGAGGAGACAGAAAGAATGTAAGAGCTGTTGGATAAGTGAAGTGCTGTGAATAACTGTCTTCTGGATATGACAAGGTCTTGCAGTCATAAGCTCACAGAAGCTATGATTATTTCTACAAGATCTTCACAAGATCAAGCCAGCCAGAATAAATCCCATAATAAATTAGGTGTAGCATCACCAAGCTCCAGTCCATATTGATGATTTGTGGGCAGTTTATACTTGCAGGAGGATTTTATTTTATATTATCTTATCAAGTTATCTTAACTTATTTTATATTTTATTTTATTTTGTTTTGTTTATTTTGTGGAACTTTGTAGGGTTTTCATTCTCCAGGGCATGTATTATCAGCACTAAACAAATTTAGGAGGTTATCAAAAAACGACTGCATTCTTTTGAGAGGACATATTTTGGGCAATGTGGGTATTAGAGTTAGGAATGTGGAGGGGAAAATGATCATATTTCAGTATACATATATAATATAATATATATGAATTTCCCAATATTAATGACAAATACAACCAAATATAAAGGAATTTAACACAGAAAAAAATTAATGATGATAGAAAATGAGGACAACATAATGTTTCTAAATGCTGAAATCTTTAAGGATTTTATTTTAAAATGTACCAGTTTTATGATTGTTACTATGTTTGTTCTGAGATATTCGAAAGAAAAACTTTTCTATGTATGCTCTTAATTTACATATATTTTTAAAGATGTACTCACAGTGAGTTGCTGCAGAAGGCTTTGAAATTATTTATAGTCTAGTAAGTCCTTGAATTTGTGACCTCCTTCCTCAGTCTGCTAAGTACTCAGGATGACAGATGTATATTACCTACCATGCCTATATATAAACTCTGTTACTAAAGGGGCATTAAAGATACATTAGAAATGGGCACAATTTGCTTTCTTTCATTTCATTAACTGCACTGTCCTACATAGGCATGTGCATATGCATATAGGTAAGTGATTAGATTTCAAGTTAAATGAATATATACATATATATATATATATATTCATATACACATATATATATCTTCATATATGTGTGTATGCATTCACCATGTTTTTAACAATGTAAGTATTCATGTATTTAGTTTCACTTTCCATTTAGCTTACATTTTAATGTGTAAAGAAATGTGATACATATAAGACACAGAAACCAAATTTTAAAAAATAAACCATGAAAATTGAAAAAGAGCTTTAAGCAATACTTAGATTACATTTAGCTTCCTCTGTAAGTTTAGAATATATTTGCATTCTTTGTATAATGTTTCATAGAAAACATCAGTCAAATATGTGTTCTACTCTGGTTATCTTGTACTCTGGGTTTATTTAGAGTTCTGAACACAAACATCCCTCATTACCCTTATGGTGAGCTGTGATGCAGTCATCTACATGGTTAATGGCTAATTTTGATGTGACTCGTTATTTTTCAAATTGGAAATTGGAATTTTGGGGATGAGAAAATATACAAGTTTTTAAAGAGTAAAAGCAGATGAAAATGTTGATGTAAGAGTAATGTAGGGGGCTGGAGAGATGGCCTAGCAGTTAAGAGCGCCGACCGCTCTTACAGAGGACCTGGGTTTGGTCCCCAGCACCCACATGGCGGCCGAGAACCATCCGAAACTCCAATTCCAGGAGAACTCCAGTTCCAGGGGAATCCGACGCCCTCTTCTGACCTCTGCAGCATTGCACGACACGAGTGCACAGACCTGCATGCAGACAGTACATTCATACACATACAGAAATAAATAAAATTAGAAAAAAAAAAACTTAAAAAAAAAGAGTAATGTAAATGACTATTTTTACAGGAAGGAATATTAGCTAGCACATTCATCATGTTTAGCTTGGTTCTTATGCTTTTATTATATTTTATCTATTCTTTGAGAAAGGATATCCCTGGATCTGTAGTTGGCCTGGAACTTGCTTTGTAGATCAGACTAACATCAGTCTAAAAAAGATCAACCTGTCTCTGTCTCCTGAGTACTGAGATTAAGGTATACACCACCACACCAAGATGTTGTTTTTTTCTTAAATTTAAATTTTTATTTTTAAGGTCAGGTTACAAAGTCATGGTTTCCATATAAGGTTTCACATATATTCATTTTGGTATATTCTCCTACATCAACAAATATCCTTCATGTTTCTGCCCTTCTTTCCCTATTGTAACTTTTCCTTTTTTAATTTTAGTAGAAATTAATGTAACTTTATTACTTAATTTTTAAAAATGCTGCATAAAGTGACCATTGCAGATGTACATTTACTTGCAAGAGTTTGTGGACAGTACAGGTCATGCATTTAATTTTGTTTAGTAGGAAAATATACTAATTAGGAAGATATACTAACATTTACCTCAGAAAAGAAATATAGCAAGGATTAAGATATTTACTATAAAATAAGAATGACTACGATAAATTGTGCAGAAAAGAACTTGAAATTCTGAAGTTAACCTGAGTAAGGTACAAGCCTAGGAAGTATAGGGAATTGTTTAGAGTTAGAAATTGTGGATTTTTCCCATGGGCCAATATTTCTTCTCTTAAAACTGTTATGGCAAAAGGAACATGGTTCTTTCCAGTTAAGGAAGTCAAGTTTCTAGTAAATTAAAAATATGGAATAATTGTACAGTTATTGCTAAATTTCATCTTTATATTCTTTATTTTACTTCTTTTTGTTTGTTTTTGTTGTTTTTGTTTCTGTTTTCAGTCTCTCTCTTGCCTTAGCTGGCCTGGAACTCACTTTGTAGACAAGTCCGGCCTTGATCTCACAGGAATCCACCTGTTTTTGCCTCTAGAATGTTGGGATTAAAGATGTACACTACCACTCCAGGTTGCCCTTTACAGTATTAATCACTGATCATAATACATTCAATACCAGTATAATATAACATAATTCTTAAGTAATGCATAATCCCTGACCTAATACTGCATTGTATCTTCATTCACTTTCTTCTGTCAATTATGAAAAGAAAGAAATTTTAGTTTTTTGAATTGGTCATCTGCTATTTACTCAAGCCTACTTTTCATTTCATATTTTGTGACTATAGAAAAATGGGACCAGAGTATGGTGAGGGTTGTTACAGGTCAGAGAATGTTTTGACTTACAAAGAAGATGCAGGCATAGAGAGAAACTTTGCCATCTCACCAAAATGAAAGTATTAGAATCATTTTGGTTTTCTCAGCATATTACCCCATCATTCTGTGTTCTCTTTACTATCTCTCAACAGATGTTGGGCTAACCATGTGATTAATGCATTTTTATACAGTCATAAACAAAAAGGAAATGGATGACTATACAGCGACAATTCTAGAAATTAAGAAAAGAGGTTTATATCACACAAGAAAGCAATTTAACCTTAATCCCTGGGCTTAGAACTAATGAGCTCAAGGAAAGCCCAATTCAACATTTCATGAAGGAAAAGAAAAGGTATTTAACACAAAACTTCAGTACACAGATTATATTTAAAACTGAATGTGTTTTAATAAATGGATCTGGATCAGCAATTAATACAGAGAACCAAAAGACAAAAGTTATTACGAAAGTAAAATAATCAGAGAAGTAATTATTAGTTCATGGATAGGTAAGCTATCAAATTTACGATAGTAATACATTTTAAAAGATCACAAGTGCAATAGAAACTCTCCAAAGAAGCAAAATAAATCACGTCCCTAGACAATGAAGAAGCAAATCTGCCAAAAATAAAGCAGACCACGAGCTATGAAAAATGAAAAATTCAGTCTGAAAATGATCACCATTGACTGCTTAATATATAAAATTTCAGACTGTGAAAATATCCTTCCAACATACAGGCAGGAAAGCAATGCTCATTCCATTCATGATAGCACTGTAAATTTGCATTTTGAATATTCTTTCTCTGAAGGAAAAAGTGACTTAATTATCCTCAAGGGAAAAAGAAAGGTCTTTGGGAGGCTGAATGGACAAATCACTACATGGCAGAAAGTGACTGCAGCCATGAGCTGCTGTGGCTCAGGAAGCAGATCAGGCATCATGAGGAGAGGTTCTGCAGAGTACTGAGATCCTCAATCACATGGCGTTTAGCAGTGGACATTTTAGCTACTCTCATGATAACTGCATCTGGAACTGGATTTCCTTACTTTAAGGGGTGACTGGCCCAAGATGATAAGTTTGGAATTGGATTAACAAGTTTAGTGAGAGAAAAACAGCAAATATCAGTGAGGACAGTACTTGGACTAAGCTATAAAATTATTCCCCAAATCAGTCATTATGGCGTCAAAGGAATCAAGACATCAACACATTAATCTAGGTGGTAAAAGTTTTTAAAAATTTTACTGAGCATTTGTGCATTTTATACAGCCTTTCCCAATCAAATTTAGACCTGTTTCTACAACCATACCCCCTCCCATCAGAACTCCTGCATTCTACCATACAAGTCCTGCCTTGCATCTTTTTCTTTGTCTTTTTAATTCTTTCGATGAAGTTTACTGTTCATGTCAGATCTTTCAACACGTTTTTTGTTGTTGTTCCCTTTAATTTTAGATTACTCCAAAATACATATATATAGACTCCACACATATACGAAAATGGCAGAGTATATAAGGATCCACAACTGAGGGACACCATATGTCCTTTGTTTTGCTGTGGCTCTGTTACTTCATTTAACATAACAGCTTCTCTAGTTCCATCCATTTACCTGCAAATTTCATGATCTCTTCTTTCTTTACTGCTGAATAGAATTCCATTGGGTAGATGTACTTACATTTTTACTATCCACTCATCAGTTGGGGGGACATTGAGTTCCTTCAAGATCATCACTATTGTGAAAAGGCCTGCAATAAACATGGCTGTGCATGCATCTCTACAATACGATGAATCTTTTGGGTATATAGCCAGGAGTAGTATGACTGGATCTACGGTACACTTTACAAGTAGTCCTAAGAGGGAAATTTATAGCTCTAAGTGACAACATTACAAAAAGAAACAGAGAGAACACAAATAAAAGACTTTTCACTGCAAGTAAAAACACACTGGGGAGACAACAACAAATGAATCCAAAACCCAGCAGAGAAAAGAAATAACAAACATCAGAGTGGAGATCAATGAAATAGAAACAAAGAAAACAATAAAAAGAATTAATGAATCCAAGAACTGGTTCTTTGAAAGCATAAACAATATAGAAAGACCTTTAGCCCATATAACCAAAAGAAAAAAAAGAACAACTCCAAATTAACAGAATTAGAGATGAAAAGGGAAACATCACAACAGATAATGAAAATATCCAGATAATTATAAGAGGATACTTTAAAACCTTGTGCTCTATTAAATTTGAAAATCTTGGTGATAAAATTTTAACTAGGATTTTCAATGAGTTAAAGATTTATATTTCTGGGGCTGGAGAGATAACCTAGCAGTTAAGAGCACCGACTGCTCTTGCAGAGGACCGGAGTTTGATCCCCAGCACCCACAGTGCGGCTAAGAACCATCTGTAACTCCAATTCCAGGAGAACTCCAGTTCCAGGGGAATCCGACACCCTCTTCTGACCTCCGCAGCATTGCATAACACGGGTGCACAAACCTACATGCAGATAGTACATTCAAATAAATAAATAAATAAATAAATAAATAAAATTTAAAAAAAGATTAAAAAAACATAGCTGTGCATGTATCTTTGCAGTAAGATGTGTCTTGTGGGTATATACCCAGGAGTGGTATGACTGGGTCAAATGGCAGGCTCATTTTGTGTCTTCTAAGGGTTCTCCACACTGCTTTCCATAGTGGCTGTACAACTTTACATTCCCACCAGCAAAGGATGAGTGTTCCCCTTTCCCCACAACCTCTCCAGCACTTGGTATCATTCGTATTCCTGATCCTAGCCAGTCTTATTGGAGTAAGATGATATCTCAAAGTGGTTTTAATTTGCATTTCCTTAATTATCAGCGATGTTGAACACTTCTTAAGATGTTTCTCGGCGATCTCTAATTCCTTCTCTGTGAAGTCTCTATTCAGATCTTTGCTCCATCTTTTGACTGATTGATTTGTTTTCTTTCTTCTTTTACATGAGGGATGCTTGTACTCATAAATTATCACTTATTGCTAAAAACTGAAAAAAAAATTAAGAGAAAGGTGCAGGACAGTTATGGCAGAATGCATGATCTGGGATGAGGTGGGGTGGGATAGGGGGGAAGGGAAAGGGAAATATGCCTGAACTGAATTGGAAAATGATGTATAAAATACACAAAGCATCAATAAAAAAAATAAAAAATAAATAAATACAATTAAAAAAAGATTTAAAAAAAGATTTATATTCCTGATTTCCCACATATATATCATATTTAATCTAAACCAGATATCTAATTGGTATCATATAATTATAAAATCAATGAAATAACATGTAAAATTTCACTAGATTTTGAATGAACTATATTTTTTAATGTACATGATATATTTCCATGTACAGCAGTATGACATTTTTTCTCTTCAGTGTATGAATATTGTACCTGCCACTACTTTAACCTATAAAATATTTCTTCACCACAAAGGAATACTTTTGCTACTACCCTTATCAAGTCATTCATTCCTGTATTATAAAGTCAGGCAATTATTTTTTATTCTCTATCTCTATAACCATATTTATATTTGGAGAATATTAATTACCATAAATATCTCACAATATACTTTTCTCTTTGTTCAATTAAAATTACAACTTTGAGAACTTTCTAAATTATTTCATATATATTTCTACTATGAGTATGATCCAGTGTACAGATGAACCTAAATGTCATTCAGGTTCACTGGCTGAAGAACATTTGGGTTTTTCCAGCTTGAGACAGTATAAATAATGCTTCTATAAAATTTGTATGTAAGTACTTATGTGAGAGTAAGTTTTCTTTTGCCTAGAATTTATACTTAGGAATAAGGTTTTAAAGGTTCATAGTTGTTACATTCCTTTTTCTTTAGGTGGGGAGGGCAGGGCAGTGTACATACCTGCCATAGTGTTCATGTGTATGTCTGAGGACAACTTGGAGGAGTTGGCTTTCCTCTTCCAACAAATGAATTCTAGGGATCAAACTCAGGTTTTCAGTCTCAGCAGCTATTGCTTTACCTATTGAAGCATTTTACCTGTCCAAGGAACTTTATTTTAATATTGATATAAATGAAAGTCTTTGTCTAAACTTGAAATTCTTTATTTCATATATATTTATATGAGCTTTTCTATAAATTAATTTTTTTTACTCATCTGCTCATTCTTATATCAATTAAATGAGAACATCGCTGAATCACCTTCTTTTTGATAACCTTAATGAAATTATTTCCTAGGCAGTTGCTTTGGAGAATCCTGGAACCCCTTAGCATCAATATCTAGATCTTCATTTTTTTTTTATTTACATAGCCATAGATATACAACTTTATTTCAATTTTGAGTCATTTACATAGCCATAGATATACAGCTTTATTAGTCTGCCTACTTCTGAATTACTCAGAAAAGCACAACATTATCTATCATCTATCTATTTATCTATCTATCTATCTAATCTATCTATATCTATCTATCATCTACTATCATCTACAGTGTCATCTGTCATCTCTTTGACAGGGTCCCTGGAGCCCCAGATGGCCTGGGAGCTTGCTTTGAGACCAGGCTGGCCTTAATCTCACAGAGATCACCTGCTCTGCCTCTGCCTCTTGAGTGGCTGGAATTAGCCTTTCCATGTCTTTTCTAAGCATGCTTTCCTTATACTTTTGGGTTCACTCTTTCTCTAAAGCTCTCCTTTTCAGTATATGCTTTGCTTTTGTACGGCTTACCTCCATGGGCTAACTCAAACCACATGTTTTTTTTTTATTGTATTTATTTATTTATTTTTAACAAATCTAGACCCGTGTTCCCGCTCATTCCCCCACCCCGTCAGAGCTCGTGCATTCTGCCAAACATGCTTTCCATCTCTTAGTCTTTCTCAATATTTTCCATGGGGACGTTGACTGTTTTGAGCAGAAGTTCACTGTTTCAGTCAGTTCTTTGATGCAGTATTTTCTGTTGTTGTTGTTGTTTCCAAAATGCATTATGTCCAACTGCTTTGTACAGAAGCTCAGGGGGCCCTACACAAGAAATACTTACAACTGGGTAATTGGCACTAGCATCCACAGATGAGGGATACCATTCGTCGTTTGTTTTTCTGGGACTGTGTTACTTCACTCAGCATGATGTCCTCTAGCTCCAGCCATTTTCCTGCAAAGCTCGTGATGTCGTCTTTCTTTACTGCTGCATAGAACTCCATTGTGTAGATGTACCACATTTTCTCTATCCATTCGTCAGTTGAGGGGCATTTAGGTTGGTTCCAGCTCTTTGCTATTGTGAAGAGAGCTGAAATAAACATGGCCGTGCATGTATCTCTGTGGTGGCGTAAGTCTTGAGGGTACATGCCCAGGAGTGGTATGGCTGGGTCGGGTGGCAAGTTCATTCCAAGTCTTCCAAGGGTTCTCCACACTGCTTTCCATAGTGGCTGTACGAGTTTACATTCCCACCAGCAGTGGATGAGTGTTCCCCTTTCCCCACAACCTCTCCAGCACTTGGTATCATTTGTTTTCTTGATCCTAGCCAGTCTTACTGGAGTAAGATGATATCTTAAAGTGGTTTTGATTTGCATTTCCTTAATGATTAGTGATGTTGAGCAGTTCTTGAGGTGTTTCTCAGACATCTCTAATTCCTCGCTTGTGAAGTCTCTGTTCAGTTCTTTGCTCCATCTATTGAGCGGGTCGTTTGTTTTCTTTTTTCTTTGTTTTTTGAGTAGTTTATATATTCTGGAAATCAATGCTTTGTCAGATGTATCTGCAGTGAAGGTTTCCTCCCATTCATAAGATGGAGGCTCTCAGCAGTTGTTAACAGTGCCTGAGGTCTCAGTTGGTTATTTTCAGATTCTTGCTCTCTTATTCAAAGAACTGAAATAAAGATTCACTGAGATTTACAGCAATAGCAATGCAATTTTATTCCAAGTCAAGTGGTAAGAAATGTCATAAGAAATCCACTGTCAAGATTGAGAGTAGTCTACATGAATGATGATACTCAAAGCTCCTGATTATTGATTGGGACTTTCTAATGGGGTTCAAGAAGAGTTTTGTTACTTATGAGGACTTTGGCTATTAGGGGCACAATTTAGATGTTCCTTATTTTCACTGGCAGGATTGGATTACATAAGCCCTAAGTCATTGTGCAAGATTCTTCATAACGCATCTGTCATTGATCATATGAAAAACCAAGTCTACATAGGCATAAAATGGTAAACAGGAGATTTTTCCAAATAGTTCACTCAAGGATACAGGTTTGACTTATTGCTCATGTACCCAAAATCAATCCAGATCAAACTGGCTATCCTTAACTTATACCCATATACACTAGAAATATGTTTGAGTAGATTCTATCCAAGTTTGAAAGTCATTTGGGAGGAGGAACTTATTCCATTATTCTCAGAATGATGTGCCCACAGCTTGGTGTTGATTTGTGTTTTATGTTGTTAGTAGGTTACTTGATACATTGGTTAGAGTGGGGTCAATTTGCATATTTGTGCAGTAAGTTACAGTCTGCCAAGTGCATTATTATTAGACAATGGTTTTGTGTACAGACCAAACCAAGTGGTGTCTAATTTACTAAATTATTTTCTATTCTTGTTTATGTTATGAGGAGGATTTAGCTTCAGGGCACATTTCCCATTTTCCCAGTGCTATAAAATTATCTCTCTTTGCTGCTGATCTCCTTGACAGTTACAGATGCTTTCTCAGCACTGAGATGAATTCCTTCCTTTTGTTTCCTCTGTCAAAAATTTAATGCATTCTTTCAATTCTACTTCACCCAGATTCTTAGGAAGCTGGGAGAATGAATCCAGATTTTTGGTGAAAATCATGCATAAAATTTCCTAGCTGGATAGTCTTTCTTCCCCTCTTAATCCTCCTGAGCTGGGCCATGTTTCTCTAAGCATTAATGTCTTCCAACATACTAATGGAATGGCCCAGTGATCTCTGTTTCCAGAACAGTAGGGCTTTCCCAGGTCAAAGTTCCAAAATTTTCCACATTCCACCCACAAAACAGTTTCCAAGTTCCTAAGAACCACATGGTCAGGGTTATTACCTCATTCCTTGGTACCATTTTCTAAGTTAGTCTCTTTGCCTTTTGCTATGATAAAATACTCTAAGAAAGATGTCGTGAAGGGGAAAGGACTTAGAATAAAGTTTCAGGTTCCAGTCTATTACAACAGAGAAGTCACATAGACAAGAGCTTGAGGAAGCTGGTCACATCACACTCATTAGCTGAAACAAAGAGCAAAGATGACATGAAGGCTGGTGTTCAGCTCACTTTCTCTATTGCTATACAGTCCAATTTCTCTTGCCTAGAAAATGGTGATTCCAACATTTGGAAAGCCTTCCTACTTCAATTAATGTACTCAAATAATTCCCCAGAGACATACAGAGAAACTTTTAGGTGATTCTAATGTCTATCAGCTTGAAAATTGAGAATAATTTTCCCACTTTCTCCTCATTCTCCAATCATTGGCCCAGAAAGTTCTAAGAGATGCCTTGACAATTATACAGGATGTAATGTGTTTTGTTTAAGGAATATGAATATAAGCACATTAGACGGTAGTTATTTGGGAGATTAATTTTGGAAAGGAGGAAGAAAAAGATAATTAATAATCATAATGCTTAATCACAGGCTCTAAATAAAAATAAGCACAACACTTCACAATTATCTTTTAAAGGAGTAGTGAGAGGTGAATTTTTTTTAGTATTTTTACATTCTCAATATTAAGTATCATAGGATTAATCTGTCTTTCTGGAGCACTTAATTTTAAATTCCTGCATCAATTAAGATATACCTTTCAGGGATTGAATGAAACAAATGAAGGAAGAGAATGGGCCCTGGATTTCAACAATATGAGTTGTTGTTAATAACAGAATAAATAACTGAATGTTATTTGTGCTCTAATTTATAAAAGGTACACTTGAATTGTGGTGGCGTGAAAGTCAAATGATGTTATATAAAGTTAAGGCAGAGATCTGTGTTAGCCAAATGGCAGTTCATAAGTAGCTGCAATAACTAAATAGAAAACACAAACCAAAGAAATGATAGCATAAAATATGCATACCTACATGCACTCAGAAAAATGGCTTTATATTTCATTTATGTGCAAAGAACTTTGATTTGAATGTGTAGTAAAATAACACACATTTAATTATAAAACTATTAAGTCACATTCATTCAGTTTAATAGCAAGTACAGTATAACCAAAATGTCTCAAAATATTACTGTAGGCTGCATGGCAGAAGTAAGAGGAAAAAGATTGCAAGAGCAAGAGGTGGTAGATGAACCCAAGGAAAATGTGTTTTCTGGAGATCGTGTGGCAGATGCATATTTAAATCAATGCACAGAGTTGGTGACCACATGCATAAGACCAATCTACGCATGTCCAAGCCAGATAATAGCTCAGTATGGAGGCAAGAAGAGGACATGAATCAAAAACATAGTCTATGAACTCTTGGAAATTGATAGATGCTAAAACATGAGTTAGTTTTACTTAAGAGTGTGGGCCCTAGGGGTTGGAGAGATGGCCTAGCGGTTAAGAGCGCCGACCGCTCTTACAGAGAACCCGGGTTCAGCACCCACATGGCGCCCGAGAACCGTCTGAAACTCCAATTCCAGGAGAACTCCAGTTCCAGGGGAATCTGAGACCCTCTTCTGACCTCCACGGCATTGCACGACACGGGTGCACAGACTTGCATGCAGACAGTACATTCATACACATACAGAAATAAATAAAAATTACTAAAAAGAAAATAAAAAAATAAAAAGAGTGTGGGCCCTCATATGTCTACCATGATCCAGTAGATACCAGGCCATACACCCAAGAATATATGCATAGTACAAATTGGACTTCATGATTTAAAAAATAAAGAGGCTATAGAGATGGCTTAATTATTCAGAGCATGGGCTGCTCTTGCAGAGGACCTGAGCTCATTTTCCAGCACCCACATGGTGGCTAGCAACCATTTGTATCTTTATTTCCAGAGGATCAGACACCATCTTCTGACCTCCTTGAGCATTCCATTACAAAGATGCACCTATCTCTATGCAGAGAGTACAATTATATACATAAAATAAAAATAAAAAATAGATACATAAAATAAAATAAAATAAAAATGATGACACAAAGTTGGGGGCGGTTGTATCTCCAAGAAGTTGAAGGGAGCTAGGTGTGAATATCATCAATTTATAACATTCTCATAAAGAGAGCAGACTTTGGAATTGGAATGTTTTGATTTGCTTTCTGTCTCCCCCACATTACATATTAGTTAGGCAGTTCAGACTGATGAAGCAAATAGAATCTGAGATACAAGTTTTTGACAGACAATTTTATCTTACTTTTATCTAACAGTGCAATGCTGGGTTTCCTTATCAGCAGTCACCCATGATCAGGATGAGGGAAGAGTCTCTTTTGATGGCTGTTCTGTCTCCTAGAACCAGCTCCATTTTCTGTATCCAACCAACAAATGAATGTGGAGTGACTTGAGTATGATGCAATTTAGCCAATAGCTAAATTGACTTTTTGTTAGTCATTCTTTCAACCATTGGAGAAAGTAATTCAGCTTTTATTTCCATTCAGTTTAGTTCTTTCATTATTAATAATCTTTTATTAAATACCCCAATTTACAACTAGATTAAATAAGATATTGTCCATAGAATAATTGGCAAAAGGCACAAAATTATTAACCAATTCTAAGAATAAAATAAACAAAACAGAAGTATTTTACAAAGTAGTAACTGTATTTATACAAATACAATATGATATATATTTATATCATAAATATATAAGTACATTTTAATGTGTCTTACATAAAGTTTTATAAGTTGAAGAAGTAAATAAACCTTCAATACTGTTAAAAGGATTCAGGGAATAAAATATAATTTGATAATGTATTTGTAGTTTATTGTTTGCTTGTATTTGTGTTTTGTTTGTTTTGTTTTGTTCTGAAAAAGGGTTTTCCTGTAGCCCAGAACTATTATGTTGGCCAGGGTGGCTTCAGTCTCACAAAGATCTGCTGACCGCTGCCTCCAAAGCACTGAGATTAAAGCATGGTGACACCATGTCAAGTTTATATATTGTTATCTTCACCTAAAACTGTAATTTAGAAAGTTATTATGCATATTCATCAATCATCATTATGATTATTATTATTATAAGCATTATCATAATTATAATTACAATTAATATCTTGTAAAAGATCAAGCATATTTATAATATATACATAATCAATTTTTTAGTTAATGTTAATATCAATGAGCTAATATAGTATTTTTATTTCACAATTGCTTTACACAAATGCATAGATAGAAATAGAATTATGTTCCCCAAAGTCTTATAATGCTCTCAATTGCCAGTTGTATGATAACAAATTCCATCCAATTGCATCTACAGTTTATTTCATGAGAACATGGCATTTACATGAATTGTTTAACTCAAGCTGCTGAAAGTTCAGATAGTCTCTTACTTACTGTCTTCTTCCCTTTTACCCAGTGCTAGTAATCAAACACCTTTGCCCATGTTAGGCAAGCAAGCGGGGGATTTTGTTTGTTTGTGTGTTTGTATGTTTATCTGTCTATCTGTGTGTTTGGTATCTTGTTTTTAATTTTTAGTCAAGGTCTTGCTAGGTATGTCAAGCTTATGTCAAACTTATGATCTTCCTGTCTCCAGCTCCCACTAACCAGGTTTATAGAGTGGGAAGTCACAGAGAATTTGATTTCAGTTTTAAAAAAAATAAGCTTCTGTAAATACAGAAGCAACATATTTTATATATATGGGCCATATTTTGTTGATTGACAGATGGAGTATATTGATCATTATTTTAATGAACATTTTATGTGGTTTGACATTCTTCTTTCTGGAAAGTATTTGCTCAGTTATTTACATGGCATTACTTGTTTAAGTTAGGATATTAAGTATAGTTTCATGGTAGAAATACCCAGCAAAGGCTTGTGAGCTATGACTACAATTTTACTTCTAACTGTAAAATCAGAAATGCCAATGTTTACAGCTAATAAAGAGTTCTATATGTTTGTCTATAGACTCTGATTGCTCATCATTTCAAATCTTTCAGGTGTTGTCATTATCCACAGTAATAATAATTAACATTATTATAAGGTTATATTGTAGCCAGTGAGAAACTAAAGTGAATGTCATTTACTTCTGAACAATACGTAATTATATCTCACCATATTTCCTTTAGAACAAACTAAAAATAGTATCTAGAAAGGAGCCAATCACAAATACAGTTATATCGGTAAAATTAAGAAGGATGAGTGCATATTTGGAGAAAATGTCTATTTCATTAATGATTCCTTATGGAATTTTTATACTTTTAATTACTAGTCCATCTTTTATTTCCCTTGAGTCATTTAGTAAAAATACATGTTCCATCTTTCAGCCTTCTTGACTTACTAAAGTGCATTCCATCACTGTGTCCCTAAATGTCCTTTGGTGTGGGTTCATCTACTGGAGCCTGGTTGAACCACCAAGAGTCTTGCCCTTAAATGAAGCTGAATCTCCCCTTCCTCGTGGTTATAGGGTGCTACTAGTGTCTCAGGTAGGGTGAGGGTTTCGTACCCACTTGCCCTTGTCTATGGTGGGAATTTGTCTGGCTTGAGTTTATGTGGGACTTGTATACATTGTGAGCATTTTTGTGAATTCATATGTATACCTGATCAGCTATTCTGAAAATTCTGTTTCTTTGTGGTCATCTATCTCTTCTGGCTTTTACATTCTTTCCCTTAATGATTCCTGAGCCTTCAGAGACAGAAGTTAGATACAAGTGTCCTAGTCAGGGATAAATAGTCTACAGTCTCCTATTCTCTGCCTATTGGCTAGTTGTGGTTTTCCGTGTTAATCACCATCAGCTGTGTAAAGAATCTTCTCCCCTGAGTAATAAAAGATGCATTAATCTATGGATACCAAAACTGGACATTAGAAAATAGTCTCAGATTATATCTACTTAGCAGAATAATTGTTTAAGGCTTTTCCCATGAACTGTGAGCTGTCTAGACTACTCTTTTGGTTTTAAATTTTCAAATATTTAAAATTGAAAAATAAGTAAATATTGGATGACCAAGCATTTGTGTTTCTTGTTCACTAAGTACTTCTCGCATGCATGAAGAACTATTGAATCTTTATGGAGAAGTTGTTTGAAGTTTCAGTTCCATTGTGAAATGTTCTATTTATAAAATAGAGTTTAAGCTCAAGTTCATTACCCTGTTCCCTCCTCAGCCTGAACTAATAAGTGTAACATACTGAATGCATGCTTGCATATGTTCTAAGAAAAAAAAAAGTTTTTTTAATCAGACCTACAAAGTAATTTTATCATTATTTTTATTTTTAACCTAAAAACTATTTGAATACATTTTATTATCTGTGCTACTCATCTTGTTATATAGCAAAATAACAGTTTTGTGTGCTAATACTTTCTATATATTATTTAATGTCAATAATTGTAGAACACCTCAATGAAAGTTGCTATTCACTTAGTTACAAATGGTAATCTTTCAATTTCCCCTCAAGCATCATAATATTTTACAAGTTCAGTTCATTCTACTACATTCCTTGGGTCCTATTCACAACCTTCTAAGATAGCTATCACTATGTTTCTGAATGTGTAATAGTTCCTAGATACAAATGAAAATTAGTATGTAATAAGACGAATCTAAAGGATTTGTGTTATTGCATACAAATTTACATGAAAAAGGATTAAAAATAAGATTATATTTAACTGACATATATTTATGTTTAACTTAAATATAAAATGGAAAATCAAAATAAATTTCTGGCTTGTTACTTTTATATCACTGCAGGGAAAAAATGGCCAAAGTAACTCACAGCAGGAAAAATCCGTTTGTTTGTTTGTTTTTTTTTTTTTTTGAGGGGGGGCTTTTTAATACAGAGTCTCCTTGCAGCCCTAGCTGTCCTGTAAGTCTCATGCAGACAAGGTTGGCTTTGAACTCACAGGGATCTGCCTGCTTCTGCCTCCCAAGTGCTGGAATTAAAGGCATGCACTACCACGCCCAGGTTAAAAGATCTATTCTTATTCATTGTTTCAGGGTAAAGTTATCAGTTCATCATCCTGTGGAGAAAATGGTTCAAGGTACCTATAATATAAATACAAGAAACAGCACCCACATGACAGCTAACCACCATCCATAACTCCAGTTCTGGGGGTTCTAACACAGTCTTCTGATTTCCACAGGCATTTCACAACATGGATGCACCTACATACATGCAGCCAATACAATCATATAAATAAAATTTAAAAATTCTCATTACAAGTTTATATCATTGCAAATGAACTGTTTTAATTATTGCTAGCAACTGTTAACTATATGCATATTACACAAATTTTGTCTTCTTATATTTGTTTGAAATTCCCATCAGTACTGTAAAATAATATTAATGTAGGTAATTTTTTATGGATTTTTTACTCTGCCCTTAAGATAATATTTACTAGAGAGCTTATGAATTTATGATCACTATATTTAAGTAAATTTAATTTAGATGCGTTTGTACTTAGTGATCCTACTACTAACTGCTGTTTTATTTATACATTTTGTAATTAGATTTCATCTACAATGATAAAACTTTTATCTGAAATTTCATAATGTATCAAGTTATAGTAAGATATTTTCAGATTTTGAATAAACTTTCCTGGTATTTGATTTTGGATATTGTGTGCTGCTTATTGTTTGAAAATTATGTTTAAAAATTTAAGACGTTAGAGGTGTAATATGAGATTATTTCAATATTTTGCAAGATATATATATATATATATATATATATAATAGAAACATGTACCCTTTGTTATATTAGTGAAAATAGCTCTAAATTCATCTGTTCTATGATTACTTATTTTTAGTTAATTTTTATTATCATTCAAAGATTCAATGAGAATTAATTGGACATACTTAATTTTTTGTGTGTTTCTCCTTATTCCCTCTCTCTCTCTTCTTTCTTCAGAATTTGTTTCACTCTGATTGGAAACAAGATGACACCTGCACAGGAGGATTGATGCAGTTTCTTATCATCTGCTATGATGGATTTATGGCTTTGAGTTTAATTGCCACATAGTATATTTAATAGCAGTATAATATCTATATTTGTAAGTCTTTCTGGCATACTCTTTCTATCTCTAGTATAATCACTGATTATGAGATGATGGCACTCCAAAGCCATACGATAATTTTTTTTCAATATATGTTATTGAAAAATATATTGAAATATATTTTATATTTATATTTATATAAATGGTGAAATTTTTGTGCATTTCATATAATACATCTTAATCATATTTAGACACCAATCCTATGTGTCCCTACATCAGCCCTCTTCCCACTGGATTTCATGCATTCTGACATATAATGACAGAGCCATATATGCCTACAGAGTTATGTTTGTGTACTCAGATATCTCTCAATATGAGTTCATCCACTGGAGCATGTTCAAAGACCAACTGTCTCTGATTCATTAGTAATCAGCTGCCAAATAGTTTCTAAGCCCAGGTTGGGCCCTCACATCCATTTCCCCAGATATATGCTGTGTTTTTATCTGGTTTGAGTTTGTATGAATCTTGTGCATTCTGTCACCATGGCTGTAAGTTCACATGAGCAGTTTCTCAGAAGTCTGGAAAACTCTTGTTCTCTGTAGTCATCCACAGCCATTAGTCTTTAGAGTCTTTCTGCCTACTCTTTCAAAATGGTTTCTGAGGCCTTGGTGACGACTAGCACAGTGACCGCTACACCTAACTATCTCTATGGGTGCATCATGATACATTTATCTTGGGGACAATTCACAGTAATCTAATTGGATTTAAAGCCTTCTCAATGAGAGGGAACTCATTGATGGCACTAAAAACATATCCAAATGCACATGACTGGGGATGGCATAAATTCTAGAGAAGAACCTTAAGTCCATCATATCCCTAGATAGACGTAAATATGTATTCATATATTTACAGACAAGTGTACCTGCCATTACACATCAAGGAAGCTTCTTTTTGCAACAGATGGGAACTGTTACAGAATTCTACATTTGGCAAAACACAGAGAGTCTGTAAGACCCAGCCCTAAATTGTTGTAGTCCAAGATGGGCTAGTCAGGCTTGTAGCTCTGTCAGACAGGGACATGAGCATATAAATAGAGCTCATTAACATCTGTGTTCTCTGGAACTGGAAAACCAGGTGAGTGCTCTGCTGGCCCAAGAATTCTTTTGATCTGTGTGTTAAGCATCTTGGGAGAAGCATCCACCTGTCACATGTTACTGTCAAGATTGTTCAGTTGTTATAGTTAAGTGATTTTAGATATTCTCTGAGAAGTTTTACAAAGTTGTGTTTCTCTTAATCCTTTGATGTGAACACAATCTGTTAATGTCTACCATCTGCCATATATATATATATATATATATATATATATGTTTTTATATATGAAATATATATCCTATACAAAGATGATAGTTCTATATACCTATCTATCTATCTCTCTATCCCTCTCATGCCTTCGTCCTTTTAATAAAGAAGCCTTTACTAATAGAACCTGTGTGATCCGTGCTCAGTGGCCTGAGCCTTTCCAGGGAACTCTGCCTGAAGGAGTTTTACCCAACATGCTATCTCCCCACAGAGGTCAAGAGTGAAGAACAATGGGGCTCCCATCTACAATGGAATCTCTACCTAAGGCTCATGGAATACAGCAGAACAGGGGGTAGAGAGAATACTAATGCATCTATCATTTCTCACCAGTAAAGCATCCTCATGAAAAAGAAGAAAATTACCAAAGAAAGTCACAACTGGCCAAAATGTAGGGAATAAGAGAAGGCTGATTGTCTGTCTCTGGATCAGAATTCTATATTTTTTTTTATTCTTATTCACCCATCCACTTTTTTCCCATCCCTTTCACTCCATTTCCTTTAAAAGATCGGTCTTTATTTATGAGAAATGATAATGTGATGATGGTGGAATTCTTATTCAATTTGGGGAAATAGTTTATTCATAAATCAAGGGTCTTTGAATATTTTCAGGATGATAATAAATTTCTACATAGAATTCTTTCTACAGATATTTCTAGAAATACTGTGTGGTTCAAAAAACAAGAAAAAACTCACATTGAAACAGAGGTGAAAATCTAGGCTAAAATGATTTTATTAATGGGGGAAAGAAAGCACAGGACTACCAAATCTCTAATTCTATTTGGCAACTGCAGTCCATAATCGATTACCTTCCCTTAGTGACTGCCTGGTTTGCTGTGGTCTAGTAATGAAGAAACACAATAACTTCTTTCATTCAACAAGGGGGCATTTAGTACTGCATCTGTCTTTAAACCAATGATGGCTTCTCCTGATGAAAAGAGGCCCCATATACAGGTCATTTCCTTCAAGAGAGAAACTTAGGTACTTGACATAAATTGTCTCTTTAACTCCAGTTCCAGGGCAATTCGACACCCTCTTCTGACCTCCGAGGCATTGCATGACACGGGTGCACAAACCTGCATGCAGACAGTACATTCATACACATACGAAAATAAAATAAATAAATAAATAAAGCAGAAGTGTTAGTTGGGTGTGGTGGTGCATGCCTTTAATCCCAAAACTCAGGAGGCAGAGGCAGGCAGATCTCTGTGAGTTCAAGTCCAACCTGATCTACATAGTGAGTTCCAGGTTAGCTGGGGCTACAGGGAGATCTTGTTGCAAAAAAAAACAAAATAAATAAATAAAAATACAAAACAGAAGCATTAGAAAATATGATTTGCCAATCAGATAAATTTTAAATTTGCAAATAAAAATGTTAAAAAAAATAAAAAATAAAAAAAAAATAGTCAATTATGTCTTTCATCTCAGAAGTCTGAGAGTCCCTAAGTTTACTGCGTCCCTAATAAAGTTTTTAAAGGCTTTGTTACAGCAGTTACTGAGTTATCTCAGCATGCTTAAAGCCTTTTAATTCAACATTTCTTATTTTTCTTGTTTTCAAAAGATACAATAAAGACAAATTATTTTAAGAAGTAGAAACACAATATCCAATTAATGTCTAAAGCAAATTGCACCTTATGGCACAGACTATAAATATTACCTAATTCTTTTTTATGTGGGATTCTGAGTAAGGAAGAAAGTACAGAAATCACACAAAAGAGAGTTATCATGGCTAAATAAGAAAAATAGTTATGATGAATAGATGCATTGATAAAGAGCTAACCAACATCATGTGCATTGCTCACAGAAGGTCACAACAGGTTAACGTTAATAGAATCAGAAATTGCAGTGTTTCCTTGGATAGGGTTCCTATATAAAACCTCATCAAGTCCATAGCTCAGAGCCCATTGTCCAAGAGGGGCTGAAAATTTTATAAGAGCCTGGGTTGGTGCATGAGCATAAGGAAACAGTCTTTTATGTATCATTATGCACAAGACCTTTGCAAACTCAATAATCAGACAATCTACCCAAACTCTTGTGTAGATTCAATGCAATCCCAACTAAAATCCACAAGAGTTTCTTCACAGGCTTAGATAAAAAATCCTTAATTTCATTTGGAAAAACGAAAGACCCCGAATAGCCAAAACAACCCTGAGTGAAAAGAGCAATACAGGGGAGATTGGTATACCAGACTTCAAACTATACTACTGGGCTATAGTCATAAAAACGGCTTGGTTTCTGTGATAAAAGCAGACCTGTATACCAATGGAACAAAACTGAAGATCCAACTTGAGCACACACAATTTCAGCCAACTCATATTTGACAAGGGGGCCAAGAAGACACAATGGAGGAAAGACATCATCTTCAGCAAGCGGTGTTGGTAAAACTGGATCACCACTTGTAGAAGAATGAAATTAAACCCCTGCTTCTCGACCTGTACAAAAGTCAGCTCCAGATGGATTAAACACCTCAACATGAAACCCCAAACTCTGAAGATGATAGAAGAGAAAGTATGGCAACAGACTACAAGACATAGGCATAAGAAAAGACTTCGTAAATCAGACAGCAGCTGCACACGAATTAAGGTCGACAATTGACAAATGGGACCTCATTAAATTCAAAAGCTTCTGTACATCAAAAAAAAAATCAAGGAAATGAAGAGAAAACCCACAGAGTGGGAGAAAACCTTCACTGCAGATACATCTGACAAAGCATTGATTTCCAGAATATATAAACTACTCAAAAAACAAAGAAGAAAGAAAACAAATGACCCACTCAATAGATGGAGCAAAGAACTGAACAGAGACTTCACAAGTGAGGAATTAGAGATGGCTGAGAAACACCTTAAGAAGTGTTCAACATCACTAATCATTAAGGAAATGCAAATCAAAACCACTTTAAGATATCATCTTACTCCAATAAGACTGGCTAGGATCAAGAAAACAAATGATACCAAGTGCTGGAGAGGTTGTGGGGAAAGGGGAACACTCATCCACTGCTGGTGGGAATGTAAACTCGTACAGCCACTATGGAAAGCAGTGTGGAGAACCCTTGGAAGACTTGGAATGAACTTGCCACCCGACCCAGCCATACCACTCCTGGGCATGTACCCTCAAGACTTACGCCACCACAGAGATACATGCACGGCCATGTTTATTTCAGCTCTCTTCACAATAGCAAAGAGCTGGAACCAACCTAAATGCCCCTCAACTGACGAATGGATAGAGAAAATGTGGTACATCTACACAATGGAGTTCTATGCAGCAGTAAAGAAAGACGACATCACGAGCTTTGCAGGAAAATGGCTGGAGCTAGAGGACATCATGCTGATTGAAGTAAGTCTCACAAAAACAAAAGACGAATGGTATCCCTCATCTGTGGATGCTAGCACCAATTAACTAATTGTATGGCAAACTGAGCAATGTCAGTGTGATCTGAAAACAATTGTGCTCTTATATTGTGAATCCCTTAAAAATAATCAGACAAAACCACAAGATTCATCTGGGGAAATAGACACCAGACCCAAGTCCTAGCCATGGAACTATAGGCATCTGATTATTGATTGGTGGCAGAGAGTTGATCTTTAAGAGAGTGATTCTAGCTAATCTGACAAGGAGACAGTGGATGAAATTGCACCAAGGGACCTCTGGATAAAAAACTTGACTTGATAGTTTTTAACATATATGACAGAATAAATGAAATATGGTAGGTTATTAGGGAATTCGGATGGGGGAGTTGTATAACAATGGTTGTTTTCTTTGAAATGTACCAAAAATAAATCAATAAAATATATATTGAAAAGAAACTCCACATTTATATAGAGAGCAGTCAGAAGGCTATACTCACAGGTGTTAAGAGTAAGGACATGCTACCTGTGGTGATTTGAATGAGAATACCTCCCATAGGCTCCAAGTATTTGGACATTTTATTGTTAAGAGTTCAAGAGTTCAAAAGCCTTGCCAATCTCTAGTCACTCTCTCTGCTTCCTGTACCCACTTGAAGTTCTGCTTTCTGCTTCTGCTTGGACACCTCCTGCCACAATGCCTCCCTGCCAGATGGGCTCTAATTCCCCTGTAACTGTCAACTATAAGCTCAAACAAACTCTTTGTTTTATAAATTCCCTTGGTTGTGATGTTTCTAGCATAACAACAGTAAAGTTGCTAATACAATAGCATAGTTTACTATTCACATTTATTGTTAGCTAAGAAAGTTATGTCATGAATATATTCACTGTGAACTCCCTGAGAAAGGAAATTCTTACTCTGTGCATTCTTCCAGGAGGGTATTACCATTCATTAAGTACTCCTGAGGAAGTACTTCTGCGCAATAAGTACTCCTGAGAAGGTATTCTGTATATTAAGTACACCCAATGGTTTTTGCACACTAAATATACCTGAAGAAGTATTCTCCACACTAAATACTTGCTGAGGAAATATTTCTTCACACTATGTACTCACAAAGAAAAGTAACAGGAAAGCACAAATTTCGCAAAATTAAAGTTCCTCTACATTCTGGTGCTCGCCTACCTATTTCTAGATTATAGAATTTTTTCCTTCTGAAAATATTTCTCTAATTTCTTAATTGCTTCCTGAGTGCTTGGTAAACAGTAATCAATCAGAAATGTCAGCAACAATCCCCACTTTTCCTCCATGTTCCATAATCCCTTTCCTTTCCACAGGAAATTGTGTACTTGAGATAATTAAGGAGTAAGACATGGGGATATTTTGGAAAAGTTATTTTTATAAAGTTATATAGTATGGCAATTAAAATTGAGGGTATAGAAACAGCAGTATTTAATGAGAAATTTTTTGAAGGCTGAGCTTATGAGTTTAAATCTTACCTTTGAGATACATAGAACAATTCAGTATACCGAAGTCAGAGGGTTTGAAATGATGTCCAAAAGAATACTATGGTATTTCAGAAAGATCCTTTCAAATATAATAGTAATGGATGAAAAATTGTGTAAACAAGTGATAGCAATAGCAATAACAGTATTTTTAGAATTATCATCTCATATATTAGTGCTGTATAGTCATAACTTTCAGCAATAGACATGAAGCACTAAGACTTGGATTGCAGCAGGACAAATGAAGAAGGATAAATGGATCCAGGAGTATTTTTGGAAGAAGTATTTACACATGGCTTCTTCAGTAGAGAAATTAATAAAGCTAGAGATCAGCTGTGGAGTAAGACTTTTTTTACCAGAACACTTGTTAGAAATCATATTTTCACCATAAAACTGTAATCTCTAGCATAAACTTGTTTGGGAGGTAGCATCATGAATAAATGTTCTAATGTTAGAAAATTAATCTAAAAAATTAAAAAAAGGCTTAGAATTGTGTAATTCTTCTAAATAATTGCAGAAAACACTAAAATAAGCAACAATAAGAGAAAGAATGGATATAGGCCAAGAGGAATAAGAGATATTCAGAAAGAAAATTTCTGTAAGCAGAAATCCAACTAGGATGTTATTACTAAATATTAAAATAAGAAAATTAGAGATATGAAGGCATTAAAGCCTCACACGATATATGAAAGGAGAAAATAATCACCTCTGTATAAGCATTTATTTCAAAACCAGCAATATCACTTTTTCATATAATAGGTGGATTGTTATTGGATAGATGATGCATAACTAGAAGTTATATGAACTATTTATGTTGTTCATTACCTCATTGTGAAGAAGCAGTGAGCTTTTATTTCCCTATTGGATATAAATGAAGTGATGCATCCATCCAAATATAGCACAACTGGAATGCAATGTATCCTGGTGAACCAAGCTCTGCAATACATATTCAGTTTTAGTGCATGTGTTTATTTTTTGTCTCTGCTGTGCAGATGCATGCATTTTTTAGCTTACCAGAGGCTTCTAAATCATAGCTAAACAAAGCAATTCAAATATGTATTCTGATGAACAATTTTATTAATTTTATGTTACAAATTGTTAACTATAGGAACAGAGATGGACTTAAACACAATTTTAATGTGTCTCAGGATTCCGAATTCTAAAGATATTCTTCACAGGCTCCAGGCCATCCAGAATTTCTCTGAATTCCGCCAAAGGCAAGTATTAGCTAGAGGCTGTATAGCAAGAGAAACCTGAGAAACTTGGGTAGTTTTTCCTTCTTAATCTGTCCTACCAGGCATTTCCAGTAGAGATTAATTCACCTGAGTATAGCACATGCTGAAAGGTACTAGGATTGAGGTCTCAGTGTCACTGTTCCCTCTACATATTCTTACATTTTAGGAGTTAAACATATTTCTAGCACTAATTCCTGGTTGGTTTACTTTGGTATGTCAGTATTTTACTTATTGTTCTAAAAATGTCATGCATTAGATTAAACTGCCCTATGCAAGCTTCTAAGTGAGACCATCAGTCAACAAACCAATCTCAGGATTGAAGCCTAATAATCACAACAAACACTGACACAGAAAACTATATTGGGGCAGTAGTGGCACTTCTAAATTGGGGGTACTCAGCAGCTACCTAACTGGAATTAAAGCCCACTCAATAGGAGGGAACTCAAGGGTAAGAAAGTAACATAGACAAATACATATGGCATGAGAGATCATAGATATTAGAGAGAAAATTCCTAGGCTGTCATATCCCTAGACAAATATAATCCCTTACAGCGTGCTAAATATGGGTCATTATTTTTACAGACAAGCATGCCAGTCAATACCCACCAAATAAATATCTTTTGCAACAGATGGAGACTATTACATGGTTTGACAACTGGTATCACACAGATATTATGTGTCTGTGAAACTGTGACTCATCTACAATGAAACCTCTACATCTAATCCTTAAGGAATACAATGGAACAAAGGTAACAACAAATACTTATATTTGCTTAAGTCTCATCAACAAAGTTATATGATGAAACAGAGAACAATAAACACAAAGTACCAGAAATGACAAGCTATAGAGAATAAGAGTCTGTAGACTGTGTGTCCTTGGACAAGGATCCTATATTAAATTTCCTACTCACAGTGTTCAGGGATCATTGTGGAAGAGAGAATGGAAAGGTTGTGAGAGATGGGAATCAGATGCATGACCACATGAAAAAAGAGTCTTATAGGCCCATGGGTCATTTTTCATATGAACTTACAGAAATTATAGCAGCATGCATAAGACCCATATAAATTCAAGCAGACAAAACCTAGCATAGAACCGTGAAAATGAGCAGTGGGGCCAATCTTAGAGGAAGAAGTATTTTGGGATTAACTAATTATTGCTGGATGAGGAAGAGATGGTTTTCTTTAAGGGACTGACTCTATATAGCTGACTAGACCCCAGGGGATGAACTTGCATTGAGGTTCATTGGGGAATACTAACTTGATTCAATAAGCCTTAACATAAATGACACATACATGAAATACAGTGGGGGGACCTACTTGTCTTTGTGGCTGGGATGGGGTAATAATGATGACTAAGATGTTCTATGTGAAATATACAAACCTCCAATAAAAATATGCAGAAGAAAGAAAAATGATTTATTTCACTGCCTGTTCTGTATGTCTGAAATGAGCATTTTGTTTTGCTTCTAGTAGAGGCTTCAAGTTAGACAAATGTTATATTAGTAATAGAACATACTTCAGAGCAAATAATCACTTTTTGAAATGGAAAGTTAAAGAGTGATTTGTGGGTCTTAGAAACCCTTCTCATGGAACTAGTTAAAGTTTCCTATAGTTATCATAATCCCTTTGGAGGGCACTATCCACAATATCTAAGGCCTTCTCATTATGACTCACCCCTCCAAGGTCAATATCTCCACTTAACAATATCAACAGACCAAAGGCCAGGACTCTGAAACATGTACTTTTGAGGACACAGAGCAACCATTTCCAAATGCCAGCTACAAAAACTCAGCATGAAAGCAAATCAATCCTCTCACATTACATTGAACTATAAAGAAATCTCAGCTACCCTCTAAGAAACATGCTATATATACTATTAAACATTGTTTAAATAAAGTGCTTGATGTTTTGAACAGCAACTCAGAGTCAGAATCTTAATTATGGAGTACAGCTACATAAGACTAATGCTGAATATCAAAGTGATGCTGAGTCAAAATGGCTACAGTCCTTGGGATGGTACAGAATCATTGAATTATTCAAGTTACAGAGAAACACAGTAAATTTCATTTTCAATTTAAAATATTAATCCACATTTTTGAATTCCAATTTTTCAAAAGTATTTGTGAAATAGATGAAAGACTATTTGTCTAGAAAACAGCCTTCAGGACAGAATTCTGTGACTGGTTTTTCCACGTGCTAGATTTATGACATTGGCAACCAGTTACTTGTCTGAAATTTGTTTCCTTATAATGGTATTTGCTAATTCATCTATTTCACAAAACTGCTGAGGGTTCAGAAAGATATAGTGCTTCCCTTAGACAATACAAAATTCTATATTGATTATGAAACTGAATAAAATATTTTAATCCTTATCAAACATGTTTATAATATTTTTAGGTCATGCGTGCAATTTAAATAGACCTGTCTTTTGTTATTGTGAGGAATAATAATTGGATTCAAGTTCTTCCTATCTAATAAAAAATAGTGTGTGTGTGTGTGCGTGTGTGTGCGTGTGTGTGTGTGTGTGTGTGTGTGTGTTTGTATCTACTTCTATATGAAAATTTGGTCTAGCCTTGACCCAAGATATGGGACATTTTAAATTCATCCAGTACTATTAAAGAAATGTACTTTAAATCAGTTTGATTTCATCAAGGCAATTTATTTTGCCCTCATACAAATGTAAAAATGATTTACAATGGAAGTCTTTATCTCACAAAATAGCTAAATGAGTTTTCTGCTTCAAATGTACTTAAATCATCCTATATCCTCCATTTATGAAACAATATATGCTTTCAGTGGTACAAGCATAATATCAAAATCTGTTATTTTTTTTAATGTGGTCATTGTTTATAGCTCAGTTTAACCTAATTACTCCTTGTTGTATTTTCCAAGCTCTGTGGGTATTTATCTCCAGAGGTCTTATCTATATCGCCATCATCATTAATCAACTGTGAACTACTTGGCTTCTTATGCATTTTTATAGCCTCCATTACCATTGCTGCCTGGCCTTTCCCCAGAAATAGCTCAACCAAATGGAATGCTTTCAATTTAAGATAGCTTTTACTGCAAAAGATAGCAAACCTGTAGCACTCTTTTCTTTTCAGACTATAACCTCGCATATTTTTTACTATTATATTCACAGAACGGTTCTGTTCCCTTAATAGTGAAAAATTTAAAAATCAATAAACATCACAACAAACTGCCTCTGAATTAGAATTTGAATGTTTCTCCAGTCACTGTTTATATGTCTCTTACTCTCAAGTATATTCTCTCATAAACATTGTGCCACAAGTTCTGTCCAAGTCCCCACAGGCACAATTTTTTAGTTTCTTAGAAAATAAGGATAGGCCTGTGTCAGAATACAAACAGCTATATCAGTTAGCTATGAGAAGCTGTTGGCAAGAGTTAAGAAAAAATATTGGCTCATCCCCTTGAGTTTAAATAGATGTTTTTGGAATGTGACATGACACTAAGATAATGGCAAACTGTAATTTTCTCTGTATCTCTTGCTGTTTTTAAAAAGTTGGATCCTTTTATTTATAAACAAGTACACCACTCTCACCACTCCTCAAAGAAGCTTCTTTTGAAACACTCTAGTACAGAGTCTCACCCCTGGTCACACAAGGGCATATGAGTGTCTGTGAGATGCCCAACTTTAAGTGACATGTTAACAAAGAAAGAGATAAGGCTCATGTAATACAATGCAACAAGGGCAGAGGGGATACAAATGCAGCCAACACATCTCATTAGCAAAGCTTCCTCATGCAACAGAGGATAATGAACACAGGAGCCCTCAACTGGCCAAGGTGTAGAGAATAAGAGATTGCAGATACTGAGTTGCTGAATAGGACTCCTACATTAAACTTCACCCTTCCATGGCTCAGGAACCATTGTAGAAGATGGGGAGGGAAAAACTGTGAGTTAAGGGTGGTGTATGACAACAAGGAACCAGTCTTCCAGTGCTTTGGGAAAAGCTCATATGAACTTACATCAGTGGTGACACCTTGCAGAAGACCTGTGGAGAGTCTCATTTATTCCCAGGGTGAACCATGTGGAAAACATGCACAGGAAAGTATAGCACATGGACACATGTTAAGGTGTCCAATACAGAGAAAGCTTTATTCTAAAAATGGCCTGCTTATATAGCCATTGTGACTCAACTCCCTGGGTCAAATCACATACCTTTGTGTCACTACATCCCACCCAATGGGCATTGCCAGAGAGGTCCCATTGGCTTAGAATACTACCCATCTTACCTAAATTTTCCCACATCTCACTTTTTTTTTCTGATAGGCAGGTAAGTGCATGGGAGAGGTTAACAACACAAAGGATCCTGACCTTTGAATAGCCAGCTGCTCAAGCCTGTTTTGTGTGCCAAGCAGTGTGTGTGTGTTGGGGGTGGGGGGCCGGGGAGCAAGTCAGAACTAAACTTTAGGTTTACACTAAGGCAAATTATTGTATATATTTTAAAATTCCATGCATTGAACCATTTGTCAAGCATAAGCAATGAATATAAGTATCATTCATGCAAATCCAATTAGCTAGTATCTATGTCCAAATTTTGAACAACTCACGTTTCCCATAGTCCAATTGGAGAAGCTTGTATGCAGAAGCATGTTGATCAAATAAGAGTTCAGTCCATATTTTTTGAGATCTCAGGAATTACACCTATCTCCTCATCCCATACATTCTACTGTGCCCCCTTTTCCACATCTGATCCCTGGGTCTCAGTGAGGAGAGCCAGAAATGGGAGAGAAGCAAAACAGTCTAATTTTCTTTAAGGTGTCACTCTGAACTCTTATCTATCCAGGCTGTTCCTTCTATGGGCTGGCAGTTTATCTAGGAATTTCTTTTTTAGTCCTACTAAGAAGCACAAATAATGAGATAGTGAAGCCTTAAGTGGCATAAATTATCATGAAAAATTACTCTGTAGACACAGATACAAATATTTAGATGTCCATTAGTCTAGGTACTAAGGCCTTTTTTTAATACTGTTATTAATTACTAAAAGCTTAATACCACCAATATGTTATTCTCCCAAAGGAGCGGGCTAATAGCTAATTAAGTCTGGGTTAACTTTGGCAGCCAATAGCTGCATAATGTCTTCCAGGCAGTTATGGAGTAGTAATGAGTCTTGCTTGACTCAGGGAGACCAATGTTTTTCTTTCCAGTGGCCTTTGGTAATGCTCTCTGGCATTTCAGAGGCCTTCTGTCCATTTGTGAGTGTGGTCTCTGTCTTTTTCATTCTCAGACACCCATTCTCATACCAGGTCTTCAACAGCCAGGGCCTTAATGCCCACTTGCGTGTACCTCAATTTGCAGGCAAATAGCTTTACATTGGGGGGCCGTTAGTGCCCAGACAACACTTCTTTGGAAGAATAACTCATTGCTGGTACCAAAGCTTTCTTCTATTAAGTATTTTGCTTAATTATAGAAGCCTTTAAAGATTTTATAATAATGTCTAGCTCTGAATTAAATTTTATTTACAGTTTTTATGCCCATTAGTTAATTAATGGCTATGTATGCCACATGAGAAATGGTTACAGTGGTGGTTTGAATGGAGACTGTCCCCCATAGGCTTCAAGTGTTCAGACATTTTGACCCCAGTTGGTCATGCCATTTTAGGAGATCTTGGAAGGTGTGGCCATGCTGGAGGAAGTACATCAATGGGGTGGGATTAGAGAGTTCAACAAGCCTGGCAGTTTCCAGCTGCCCTCTCTCTCTGGTCCTGTACTCATTGGAAAATGTGAAACTTGGATTTCTGCTCCAGCTCCTGCCATCATGCCTCCCCACCACATTGGACTGTAATTTCCCAGAATCATCAATTGTATGCTCAAATAAACTCTTCCTCTTATAAGTTCCCTCTGTCCTGGTGGTTTTATTACAGCAACAGAAAAGTAACTAACACTGATACCATAGCAGTTGACTATTTTGTAGTTAAAGAACAATTCCATTACCATCATAATTTGTTCCCTTTTTCTATAAAAAGGAGAGGTAAAAAGTTTTACATCAAAATTTAGCAGCACCAAGAAAAAATCATTAGGACATATTATAAACAGTTGTTTTAAATAAAATTTAGAGATATTTGGAGGCTCAGGCAGTCTGAAGTTTTCTTCTTCTTGACGCTTAGATGGGCAGGCTTCGCTGCTGGTATTTTTTGGTCCATCCTATACAATCGAAAGCTGTACCTTTCTTAGGCATTAAAGTTGGTGATATTTTGACCTGCAGGACTATGCAAGTATTTTCCCATAGTTAGTTTTCAGGTTTCAAACATGAAAATTTATCAAAAGTTTTGGAAAACAGAGTTTTCTATTTGACTGCATCCCAGAGGGAGTACTCCTCCTCCTCCCCCTTTATGCTATTTCTTTGTTTGTTTGTTTGTTTGTTTATTCATTTATTTATTTTTACCTATAGATGTTTAGATATATAGATGTTTACACATACTTCTAGACAGGAACCAAGGTGTAAGGGTCCAGTAAGTCTATTTAAATGATCTCGGTATTGGCCTGTGTATCTTGTAGGCAAAGGAAATGTCACAGGTAATACTGTACAGAAAAAATATAGAGAACATTTGTGTACATTTAATCCCAATGTTGTTACTGGAAATCTAGTACAAATTAAGAAGCAAACAAATTTTAATAACAATTTGTATCTCCAGATGTAGTTCTATGCTCCTAAGAGAGATGAAACTTTTCTTGCTACTAGCAGGTACAATGCAGTCCTGATAAGGGAAAGGGATCATAGTGGCTGCCTGTGGTCACTTTGGGGAACTGACCCCTCAGTGCAGGAATCAGTTGTTTACTTTCATAACCCAAATTGAGAGATGCTTCCAAATCAGGTCGTTCCCATCCAGCTGTGCTTTCCCACCTGCCCAAAGACTGCTGGTATCTGGACAGGAATTGCAGGCTGATGGTTGATGGCCTATCTTCAGCCTACCCCAAGTCTAACCTTATGCTAGTTTAACAGGTTGGTGTTGGACCCCTGTCCATTCCTCTAGCCACAGACTGATGCTTGATAAGCACACTTTAGTCTAATTTCACCAGCACAGACTAACCATATACCAGTCATCATGCTGATGGCATGGACACTGGAATTCACAGACTGGCATTTGATTGATTTACCCCTACCAAATTCTGCTAACACACACCACTTAAGCCCGATGGGCTTAACATAGACATGCATAGAAAATAATGGATCCAGAATTTTTTTTCTCACCGTCCCTTTTTTTTTTACTAACCCATATCCCCAAAGACCCAAAACTTTATTAACATCTTAATACTATGAAAACCTGTTCATATTTTTGTTTCAGATGTTAAAATGTTGTAACCAGTAGGGGGAAGTGTGTTCCCACTAAGATGTCCAATAAATTTTATTATTTCTAATTGACAATTAACCCAAACTTTGTTGAAATTTAATTATGCATTTGGGTGTTTAATATAAATCTGCATCTTGAGAAGGACGGGCCAAGTTCCAACTCAGAGGAAGTTTTTTTTAAACTGGTTTTATAGTTGTTAACATTAAAAATATACAAAGAACACAAGCACACACATCCATACACACGTGCATGCACACACATCCACACATACTCACATATGTAATAAAGAAAAATTTGTTAGGTTGACCAGTAAGACAGAGAAATCACATTATTATTTGATGTTCAATTAGAAACACATAAAATTATTTTTATAATTTTTCATAGGGTTATTTTTACATAATTAGCATAAATGCCCTATTAACATACAAAACAGCTGAGATCCATATGTCACCTCTTAGGCCCATTCCTACCCACTTGGCTTTAATTAACTATCCTTAGAGTCTACTCCTATTCTTTTCGTATCCTGTCCCTACTGTTTAACTATCCTTAGGCTGTCCCTGTGCTAAGTCTAACTGTCCCTGTCCTGTTTACAGAGCCAAAATTTAGGCATGATTTAGATAATTTGTTATTAAGACATCACAGGCTCAGTTCTGCAGCTGATATGTGCACAACAGGCAGGTGGCACCAGATCACAAGCCACGTGTAGTCAGGAATTCTGTTGCAAATTCTTTTAGGTGAAACACATTTAAAGAGATCAAAATAAAAATTAAGTTGGCCAATTAATTTTAGTTGTGCACATATTTTTACTCAAAAGATATCTAGGGTGCCCAGGATTAAGTAAAAATATAACATTTTAAGTTAAGCATGCTGAAATGGATTTGAATTACTTAAGCAGTAAAGCTAGCTGAACCCTAATTTTGGATCCACAAATAGCCAGCAAGTTTAGGTAAGAAGAGTTAGAGATTTAGAAATAGTTACCCCAAAAAAACCCACAAGAAGAGAAGAGAGCAATACACTTTTATCTAAAAACAGGTTTTGTATACAAAATTTAAGAGAAAACTATTATGTGGCCATGATTTAAAATTATCTTGAAAAAAGTTGTTCCCTTTTTAAAAAACTGCTCTAGGTAGGATGATAAATGTGAAAGGCCTTAATTTGCATCAGAAAGAAGTGGGCTCCATCCTTGGCTGAGCCATTGAGGGAACCTGGAGAAAATTTACATATGAAGGAATTATAATGGACCTGAACCTGAGAAACTGGTGCCTCACAGTAGAGGATCAACACTCTGACCAACACCAACTTGGGGTGGAAAGGGTTTATTCAGCTTACATCTCCTGGGTCACAGTTCATCACTCAGGGAGCACAAGACAGGAACTCAGAGTAGGAACCTGGAGGCAGGAGCTGAAGCACAGGCCATGGAGGAATGCTGTTCACTGGCTTGCTCCCCTGGCTCATGCCCAGCCCGCCTTCTTATGCAGTACACAACAACCTGCCCAGGGTGTCGCTACTCATTGTGGGCTGGGCCCTCCCACATTGCCTGACAATCAAGACAATACTCCACAGATGTGGCCACTGGCCAATCCAATGGAGCCAATTCCCAAATTGAGGCTCCCTCAACCCAGGTGTGTCAAGTTGACACTAAAGCTATCCAGCACAATTGACCCCTTGTCAACTTGACACAAAAAACATCACTATTAAACCACCACCTTTCCAGTTCTTATCCCCAAAGTATGATGTTAACATTAATCACAACCTAAGACAGTACAACCTTAAAAGCCCCACAGTCCTTAAAATGTCCAAANCAGGTTTAGATTTTATATTAAGGTCTTGGGCACATCTCAAGTTGACTTTTATGCAGGGAGAAAGATAAGGGTCCAATTTCATTTTTCTGTAGGTAGTGGTCCACTTCTGCCAGCACCAATTGCTGAAGATGTTGGGGTTTTTTTCCCCATTGTATATTCTTGGCACCTTTTTCAAATATCAGGTGGCTGAAATTATATGTACTCATGTTTGGGTCTTCTATTCTGTTCCATTGATCAACATGTCTATTTTTGTGCCAATACCTCCCTTTTCTGTTTCTAATCACCATTCTGTAATAGAGTCTGAGATCTGTTATGGTGATGTTCCTGACATTGTTCATTTTGCTCAAAATTGCTTTGGCTAACCCGGGTCTTTTGTGGTATTACATGAATTTTTGGATGACTTTTTCTAACTCCGTGAAAAATGGTGCAGATAATTTGATTGACATTGTACTGAATCTATAAATTGTTTTTGGTAAGATGATCATTTTCACCTTATTGATTCTACCAATCCACAAGCATAGTAGATTTTTCTGTAGCCTGGTGTCTTCCTCTATTTCTTTCTTTAAACATTTGCTATTTCATTATAGAAATCTTTAATGTGTTTGGTAAGGTTTATTCCTAATTATTTTATTTTTTTGAAGTTTCTTTGTATGCTATTTCTGATTGCTTGTTGCTGGTATGTAGAAACTACTGATATTTGTAAGTTGATTTTGTGACTGGCCACTTTACTGAAAGTATTAAAAATTTCTAGTAGTTTTCTGATGGAATGTTCTGGATATCTTATGTATAATAGTATTACATAATCTGCAAATAAAGATAATTTGACCTCTTCCTAATAGTACATTTAATTTCATTCTCAGGTTTTATTGCTCTTTGCAAAGGTTTCAAGCACTATATTGAAAAGGAGTGGAGATAGAAGACAGCCCTGTGTGGTTCCTAATTTTAATAGGAATGTTTCCAGTTTTTCTCCATTTAAAATAATGTTGGCTGTGGGTTTGTTTTATATGTAACATTAATGATATTGAGGTACATTCCCTCCAGACCTAATAAAAAGCTGGGCTACAGCTATGAACATAGTTTTCTCAAATGAAGAAATAAAAATGGCTAAGAAACACCTTAAAACTGTTAAACATCCTTAATAATTTGAGAAATGCAGATAAAAATCACTTTAAGATTCTGTCTTACCCCAATCAGACTGGCTAAGATCACAAAAACAAAGGACACAAGATATTGGCCAGTGTGGGAGAGAGGCAAACACTCATTCATTGTTGGTGGTAATGCAGACTAGTGCAGCCACTATAAAATGCTGTTTAGGGAACTCTCAATAAACTAAAAGTGGACCTGCCATACAACCCTGTTATACCACTCCTTGTAATTTACCCAAAGGACTCATTATATTGTAAAGATACCTGTACATCCATATTTGTTGCTACTCTCTTCATAATAGCAAAGAAATGGAAACAAACTAAATGTCCCACAATCAACGAATGGATAAAGAAAATGTGGTACATCTATGCAATGGAGTACTACTCAGCAGTAGGAAAATATGAAATTATGAAATTCACAGGTAAATGGATGGAACTAGAAAATGTTATTCTGAGTGATGTAACACAAACTCAGGAACCAAAGTGGTATGTGCTCTCCCTAATTGGGGATTGTAACACCAATCCCCTCATGTGAATATAAATCTTGATATACCAGCAGCAGGCACAAAATTGGAAAGTATACATGGAGGTAAAGAAAAGTCCTGAAACAGGGGGACAGTAAAGAACAGACGTTACATGTGGGATGGCAGGAGAGTGGGGGTGTTAGAATGGGAGGGGAAGAGGTAGAGATAAATGGGGGGTATGATATATGATGGGAGGTGGAGGAGGGCAGGATAGAGGAGAGTGGGGATGATGGGGTGCAGGGGCAGAGGAAGGAGGAGGGAGGTCATAAGGGAGGAAGAAAGAATAAAGATGATTGGACCTTGAGAGGCTAGGAAACCCAGAGTGTAGTGTAATGATCCTTTGAGACTCCCATGATACATTCACATACTCTGTCTGAACATTAGTGCATGGGTTGTGCAAACTTGTTGCTGTGTGTTAGGAACACAGTGCAAGACAGAGGACACCTCCCTCTCAAAACAAAGCAGGCTATCTCAGAATATCTTGATTATATATCAGAAACAGAAAATAAGACCCTACTTTTCAATACAGGACATGCTTCAGGGATAAGACTTAAATTAATGGAACAGAAAGTGACCTAGAAATGTTCTATATGAAATTAAATGCTAGAAAATGTGCACGCNCCAGAGTGTAGTGTAATGATCCTTTGAGACTCCCATGATACATTCACATACTCTGTCTGAACATTAGTGCATGGGTTGTGCAAACTTGTTGCTGTGTGTCAGGAACACAGTGCAAGACAGAGGACACCTCCCTCTCAAAACAAAGCAGGCTATCTCAGAATATCTTGATTATATATCAGAAACAGAAAATAAGACCCTACTTTTCAATACAGGACATGCTTCAGGGATAAGACTTAAATTAATGGAACAGAAAGTGACCTAGAAATGTTCTATATGAAATTAAATGCTAGAAAATGTGCACACTGCTCAGAGAGAAAATCAATCAGTGATACAACCCAGAACCAAACCCCAACAACTTCCCAGCAAAGCTTCCTAGAAAACTACCTCTAATGGTGCAGTAGAGGCACTGCATTCTGTAGGATGGTCAACAGCTATCTAATTGTAGTTGGCACCCTATTGAATAGGTGTGAACCAATTAGAGTCAATGTAAACTCAGCCAAATGCATAGGGCTGGAGAGGACATAGAACCTAGAGAAAAGCCTATTGTCTCCAGACAACTGAAATTTCTTACCATACGCTAACTATGGAATCTTATATTTACATAAAAGCATATTTTATGCCACTCATCAAAAATATCATTCTTTGCAACAGATGGAAGCCACTGCAGAATCCAACAACTGGTCAGACTCAATACATATACATCTGAAAAATCCTGATTCTTAGGAGATACCTCTACAATCACACCTCTCCAAGCAGAATGAGGAGCAGACAGAAAAAGAGTCTATCCCTCAATTCTCATCAGTAAAGCTTCCTTATACACTAGAGTGTGATGCAAAAAGAAGGCCACACTAGCCAAGCTTAAAATTGTGGGAAGATCCACTTCAAATTAGGGGATAGTTCTCAGCTAGCATCCCATCAGGGCACCATGTGGGAGTCATAGGATTCCTCTGATCCTGCCTCAAGAGAGAGCAAGCAACATGGCCTAGGCACATGATGCTTGGCAGAGCAGCAGTATACCATGGTGTATAACTGGAAGTCTGTGACTGGCTCTAAGAGCTTATTTTGCTTACAAAAGTGAGTTGCAGCAGGCAATAAAACAAATTCTCCATTACCATCATTACAGAGAATTCCCAGCCATTATTTTTGTGCACATAAAGGCCAACACAAGCCTGGATTTTGAGTGTTGTGGCCAGTGGATTGGACTGTTGTCCATGAGACCACCAATCTGGTAAGCTGGAGTGAGGTTGGACGGAGACCTATCAGGTCACAAGCTGTGAAGTGAATTGTGAGTGGGTGTAGGCTGAAGATAGGCCATCAGCCATCAGCCTGAAATTCCTGTCCAGAGATCAGCAGTCTTTGGGCAGGTGGGAAAACACAGCCAAAATAGGAAGTGTTCTGCTTTCCAGGCTAAGGACCTGGGTTGGAAGTACCTCTCAGGTTGGGTTATGAAAGTAACCAACTAACCTCTGTGCCAACGGGTCAATTCCCTACGGTGACTGCAAGTGGTCACTGTGCTCCCCTTCACTTATCACTACTGCTTGTAGTGAGAGAAGCTCATACATCAAATAATGGGAGTCTCTGGAGTGGGTATCCCTAGATGGGGCTCCTATATTAAACCTTACTTACCCAGGGCTCAGGAATCATTGTGGAAGAGGGGGTGGAAAGATTGTAAGAGTGAGGGCTGGTGCATGAATGTAGAGAAACAGTGACTTACAATTGACTGTAAGCTTTCACATGTAAACTTTTGGCTTGTGGGCCTGAGGCATGGGACACATGCAAACTTGGACAAGGTATCAAAGCAGAGTAAGAAAAATGAGTCGGAGACTGAAGTTGGACTGAGAACTAAAGAGACTTAGTAGTGGTGGATAAAGGAGAGTATGCCTGGGCTGGAGAGATGGCCTAGCGGTTAAGACCGCCGACCGCTCTTACAGAGGACCCGGGTTCGATCCCCAGTACCCACATGGCAGCTGAGAACATCTTTAACTCCAGTTCCAGGGGAATCCGACAATCTCTTCTGAGCTCCGCGGCATTGCACGACACGGGTGCAAAGACCTACATGCAGACAGTACATTCATACACATACAGAAATAAATAAAAAAATTAAAAAAAATGAGAGAATGCCTTACCTAGGATTCCTAGATATGCTGACTAGATTCCAGCAGATCAATTTACACAGAAGGATGTCCTTGTTTGGGAGCTTTACTTGATAGGGTTTAGCTTGGATGTAATCCATGAGCTCTGATGAGGGATTGGCTCATGGGAGGATTGGCTTTGATTGGGAATCATTGTATGAGTTGTACAAACGGTCAACAAAATTAAATAGATATACTTATATATTTTATATATTTATATTTATAGCTGGGCAGTTTAATCCCAGTACTGGGGAGGCAGAAACAGGTGGATCTCTATGAGATTAAGAAACCTTGTACTACATTAACTGTTCCAGACCAGCTGGGGCTACAGGGAGAAACTGTCTCAAAAAGACTAATACAAACACACACACACACACACACACACATATTGTGAAAAAAGAATAGTATAGAACAATATAGTAGGTTATGAACAGCCTATATTATAGCTATCAAAAGTTGATTTTCCAGATCGAATAAGCTTGTAATATTTCATTTAATATATTTATTTGTGTATACACTCTGTCCAACGCTATGATTTATTAGCTAGTTAAAAGGAAAAAAAGGTAGACTAAAAATTCTTTATACTTATTACCTCAATCATCCACGCACTCCTACTTACATATTATGTAGTTATTTGCATCTAATAAAACTGAGATACAGACAGGCTAAGTGGCATTCTACAATTCATGTATTTACAGTAGTAAAGATCTGAATTAAGTATACTTAATTCCTTGAAACAAATTATCCTGTACCTTTGCCTATGATTCTCATATTCACTTCACAGGTATAGAATTTGATCTCAAATCTAGAAATTTATGTCTATCATTTAAACTTTTCACATATAAATACAGCAATGCTTATTTAAATATGTGTTTTAAAATTTATGCTTCTCTGAAAAATTTTAAAATGTTATTCGTTCAAGTTATTAAGAAAATAAGAAAAAGAGAGAACAAGTCAAGTAAGACTCCTAAAATATTAAGACTAAAATTATTATTTAAAAATGTAAGTATTAGAGCCAGTTTAAATTTGTCTTCAAAACCAAGCAAACATTAAATGCATTATTCTTCGAAAATGTACATTTAAAATTTTTATTGTATTTTGTAAAAATTTGTGTAAATTTATTTGATTATCAATTAATTTGAGGTCTTAATTCATAATTTGGCAGACACACAGAAAATCTTGCAAGATTTTACTGTTAATATTACTCTCCTCTGAAAGATGCAGGACATGTATGGCAGAATGCATGATCTGGAGTGGGGTAGGGGGAAGGAAAAGGGGAATATCTCTAAATCCAACTGAAAAATGGTGTCTGATATTCACAAAACATCAATAAAAGTATTATATTGAAAAAGAAAATACAGCTTAAAAATCATTACTCTCCTCTATGGCATTTACTAAAATAAACCAATGAAAATAGCTAGCCAAGGATTATGGTGTAAGACTTCTCAGAAACACTTTTATTTAGAAAGCAGGATTACAGAGAAGACATGAAAAACATCCCAGACTGCCAGCTGTGGAGCCCTGGCTTGACCTGCTGTCTTACCCATCACTCGGGTATTCTAACAGAACAGAAACTGAGGAGCCAGGAACAGAAGGAATTCAAGCTTTATTTCTTGGCTTCTTTTCAGATTTCTGTTTAATGTATCACCTAACGCTCACTCCTTAACCTTCCTTGGTTCTTTGTGTAATAATTCAAGACTTCTCTTCCTTTAAAGGTGAATCCAGGTCCCTCAGTGTGTGTGGGTGGGTATGAGTGTGTGAGTGTGTGTGTGGGGGGGTGAAGAGGAACAATGTACTTGGAAAGCTGTGAGGTCAGACTGTGCTGTGATTCTATTTTTCATTAGAAATAATGTTATGATATACTATTCAAGGAAGTGATACCATGAAACTTCAGTTCATATAACAGACCAAAGAAATAATTATTTGTTTTGGTATCTTCTTAGATAATAACGTTATGGTATACTATTCAAGGCAGTAGTGCCATGAAACTTCAGTTCATATAACATAGGCTGAAGAAATGATTCTTCATTTTGTTATCATCTTAGAGAACTGTAGTGATCGCCTCATGTTCTGCTCTCCCACAGGTTTCTCAGTGATCAGGTAGGTACCGCATTGTCTTGTTCTATTCCAGAAGTAGAGTGTGCAGTAAGTGAAATCCACATTGTTGTTTGTGTAATTTTACCTTTGACTTGTTGTACAGGTTTGTATGTTTGTGTGGGATGATTGTGTATGTAAGATGGGAAATGCTATTTTATAACATCTAGAATGGTTATATATTATTTTTGTAATTAATTTTTTGGCCTTTTTGAGACAGGGTCTCCCTGTCACCTCAGCTGGCCTGGAACTCACTATGGACTAGGATAATCTTGAACTCACAAATATCCACCTGCCTCTGCCTCCACAGTGCTGGGATTAAAGGTGTGGCGCTTCACACCTAGTGTAATTAAATTTTATGACTAATATATGATTATGTATGAGGTAAAGTATGAGAGAAGAAAAATTACAAATAGAATTATACATTATTCAATTAGCATCTTTATTCTTTAGGAATGAATCTAAAATAGCTTCCTTTTCCTAATTTCATATTTAAGTCTTTGGAATAAAGAATTACCAATGAGTAAATTCTATATTTTGATGGGTTAAAAATCTGTAAAAATAAAAAAAATGGTGTCTTTAGTAATCACAGAATCAAAGTTTCTTTTTTTAAAGGCTTATTTTTTTTAATTTATTTTTTATGTGTATAAGTGTACTGTCTGCATGCAGGTTTGTGCACACATGTCCTGCAATGTCACGGAGGTCAGAAGAGGGTGTCGGATTCTCCTGGAAATGGAGCCAAAGATGTTCTCAGATGCCATGTGGGTGCTGGGGATCAAACCCAGGTCCTCTGCAAGAGCAGTTGGCGCTCTTAACCAAAAGGCCATCTCTTCAGCCCCAGAACCAAACTTTTTTTAAAGAGCACAGAACATAGCCAGGTGTGGTGGTGCACGCCTTTAATCCTAGCACTTGGGAGGCAGAGGCAGGCGGATCGTTGTGAGTTCAAAGCCAGCCTGGTCTACAGAGTGAGTTCCAGGACAGGTGGGGCTACAGGAAGACCCTGTCTTGAAAAAGACAAAAAAAAAGAGCACTGAACATATATCTCATCAATACAATGAAAGCTTTTCCTCCCTCAGAAAACATATAGATACATGAGGAAATTTTTTCTTCTAAAAGTTAAAGTAAAATGACATGAAATTCTAGCATGTGATATTTATATTTCCCATTTTATAATAAATTTAATATTTTATTATTATATTTATGATAGCTATTTCATGTAAAGTTTTACATTCAGTGGAGTTCCATGGGCATTTGAATAGTATAACTTTATACTGCAAACATATGTCACTACTACAGGGATTTCTGTATTATGCACACTTATTCAAAGCAGATATACAGGAGTACTGTGTATTCTTGCACAAGTATTTATATTCATATACTAGTATGATTGTTTTAATACAAATAATTTTAATAGAAATATTTGAAAGAAAATTTCCTGGTGATCATGCTTTACTTCAATTGTATTAATACTTGTGAAAATCTGAATCAAACTAAAAATGAATTAGAAAATGTTGTATAGAAAAAAAAGAAAGAAAATTAACCTGGATTTAGATTTTACCAATTTATGATTAAACTTAACTTTCAAGGTCTTAATTTTCAGAAGAATTACAAAAATAGCAATATTGATTCTGAAAAAATTCATTTATTCCAAAAAATTAATTACTGCTAATTTTATTTTTAAAATACTGCTTAAGGGGACTAGAGAATATCTCAGCAGTTCAGAGCACTGTCCCTTCTTGCAGCAAATCCACAGGGTGACCACAACCATCTGAAACTCCAGTTCCAGGGCACAGCTTCCTCTGACTTCTGTGGGCATTGAATGACACTGGTGTACTTGCATACAAGCAGGCAATACACATAAAATAAAAATTAAGTATTAAAATACTGTTTGATAACAAAAATAAGACCAGTTCTCCCTATTTAATCAGTAAAGGAAGTAGCTGTCTTATTGTTGAGAACGGTTATAGATTAAAGGCCAGGAGGCAGCAGACGAAAACCATGGCCATAAAAGCGCTCTCTTACTACTACACTTCCAGCTAACACTGTGTAATCCAACTGCTGCCATCACTGGATGAGTCTGTTTTCCCAATAACATTTAGTATGGTGAGGTCACTTCTCTTGGACTGATGAATTGTAATGCAAAGAAATGTTAAGCAGGTGAAAATACTCACCACTCAGATTTGGTAAATACACATTACATGCATGCTTTGAAATACTGTACAGCATTTGATAAATAGGCATAATTATTATGTGTTAATAAAACAAAACAAAAATACTTAAAATAGGTGTAACACAAATGGAACCTTGAGAGGTACTTGTAATTCAATGTTATTTTAATTAGTAACTCTGTTAATAATTAGGCTGCTAATAAATAAACACTTAAAGATGAACGGCTCCAGTTAAGTGTAGCAAACCATGATCTAAACCAACCAGCCTCAGTGAACAACAATAATGCTTAACACAGACACAGTTCCAAAAGGACAACGCTGCTGAACCCAAGCCATATGGACAGCTCATTTGTTGGTTGGATGAACAGTTGTTTAGAGCCTCAGTTAATTGGAATTCTTATTATCAAATTAAATTGCGGTGGAAGCTAAAGGTAAATCATATTCAAGCCACAAGGATAATATTCAAAATGAGTCATCACAAATATTTTCATTTAATTTCATGTATTAATAACAATTTTAGATACTGATTTTCATACAGATGTAATTGTGTACATGCATATATGTACATGTTAATGCAACATGCTGAAATCTACAAGACTAATACCTTGTACTAGGTCCTCAAGAGCACTTTAAGATAAAATACAGGCACTACAACAGAGTAAATTCAGACTGAAATTCAAAATACAATGTGTGTGTATTTGTATGTTTGTGCTGTATATGTGTGTATATGACACACGTGCCTCATCCTGCACTCGAAGCTAAAATATTTAGCTAGACTATGCTTTAATATGCTATGAGTGTCTACCCAAGCCCAGTGTTGGACTAATACATGGTTAGTAAGAATCCAAATTCAGGTTCCATTTGTGCACAGTAAGCACTTTACTAACTGAGTCACATCCCCTAACATCAGATCTAGATTTTGATTTGCTTTTGTAGTAGTAGTCTATTTTATAGTTGAAAGCTGTTGAAAGAGATGAAAGCATGAACAATAAAAAGCATGGCCTAATGTAGTCTATTAATCTTAAATACTAATTATTTGTCTATATGCATTGCTGAGGAAAGGTTTTGCATTATGGAGTCCATCTATGCACATGATTTTATACATATCTAATATAGATCAAGTGAGAGGCTGGAGAGATGGCTAAGTGGTTAAGAGCACTAGCTGGGCTCTCAGACTCGGATTTTATTCTCAGCACCCCCATGGTGGCTAACAACCATCCAAACTCCAGATCCTGGGGATCTGATGCCCTCTTCTGAAATCCATGGGCATTGGACAACATGGATGCACTTACATCCATGCAGATACTACACTCAAACATATAAAACTAAAATAATAAAATAGCTTTAAAATATCATGTGATAAACTTAATAGTTTCTGTTATCCTAAGGATAATACTTTTCAGTATCCCAACAGAACTCTAAAAAAAAAGTTCTTGTTTTTTATCCCACAAATTTTGCTTTTTTATATCTCCTTCAGGAACTGCCTATGTTCACCTCACTTTCATTGATCTCTATTGATGTCCTGAGATAATGATTTTCACTTCAGAAAGAGATTTCAGTTTATTCTCTGAAACAAATGAAAACAAATTAAATTGTTTAAGTTTAAGAAAGGATTCTATATAGTGAAGAGCATGATGAAGGTGACTATTTGGGGAGTGTGTGTACTCCTGGAATGCTCCACTTATAAACGCTAAAGTTATAAAGCACGTTTACTTTCACACACACAAAGAAAAATTATTTCAAAATTAAAAAATATAAGTCAGAAGAGATGAACATGTCTCTGTAAGTACTGTTCTCAAATAAAATCTACCATGTCTCTATTAAATTATCATTGACAAATATAAAACAATTTTAACATGCTGTCAAATTACCTTCCTGCAAATACTAGGAAATCTTTTTCTTGCCTTCTCAGTAATTGCCATTAATTAAGTGCATTAGTGGGCAAAGTAGATGGTGAATATGAACCACTTAGCATTTCCTTGTAATCTAATGCAGCCCATAATTTCAATTAAATTTAAGAAAATACAAGATACTTTAATAATAAATTATCAAAAAATAAATTATCATTTTATTCATATTCACAGAATCATTATTCATAAACTGGTATTTAAAGGGGCTGAATCTCAGATAATATGTGGACTATTAAGGGATAAATTTAGTGTATTTTCTGATGCTCTGGCATAAAATAATACAACGGATTTTTAGCCAGGACTTTTTAAATAATGATGGAAACAGAGAATACAGTGAGCCTTTTCACAGTCACTTAACTGATTACCAGGAACATACAGTCTGTAAATGTGCGAAATTAGTTTATGCAAATTGAAGTAAAAAATAAAGTTTAAAAACAAATAAATTATCCAAAATTGTGTAACAAATAACAAAGAAAACACTAAAGTGGGCACATGGAGCTTAGAGGATTATTTGCAGGATTGGCTGTCTCCCTCCACCATTTTGTGTCCCGGAAAAAAAAAAAAAAAGCCTGAGGTCGTTACACTGGGTAGTAAAAACCATTATCCACTGAGACATTTTAATGGCCCTATTTCACGCACACCTTGAACACAAAGCTTTCTAGTACTTCATAAAATAATTTTCATATGCCTGTAAAAAGTTATGCAGAATTTTGCACCAATGGCATTGTGGTGATGTTCAAAGCATTAACATTTTATACCACCTAAATAATATTTATCTCTGATCTTTCTCTCCCTGAATAATCCACCCTCCACTTTCCTCAGCTAAAATGCCCCCACTTTTCCCATTTTCTCCTTGAAATATCTGTCTCCTATCATGTCCCCTTTGTGCTCCTTCCACTGTACCCCTACGGTATTTGTATACTCTTTCCTTCTCCATTTGCAATTATATACCCCTATTTTCCATATTTCTCACTGGGTAAAATCCATTTCCTACTATCTCCCTTCCTCCAGCTCTTTCTTTCCATTTGTCGCAATGGTTCTTTTCCATTTTTCTGCCTCTTGCAGTTACATCAGATTATATAATCACATACAGATTTGGAGCTCAGTTCCCCATATGTGAGACAACAGGCATTGCTTGTTCTCCTGGGCTTGTGTTACTTCACTTAGTATAATGGTTCCTATGTCCATTCATTTATCTGCAAATTAGTTCAAAACCCTAGTGAAAAAATACACATATAACATCTGTATATGAATGCATGTGTACAGCTAAATGTTATATAAGAAAAATAGGGAGAGAGAGGAGAACCCCCACCCCTTCCAGTACTTGGTAAAGATAATATGAGAGACTCCCACAATTGCACAGGCTACTACATAAACACTTGACTACTTCCCAATATTTGAAGAAATGCTCTATTGCTGAAGACAGGATATAGTTCCAACCCTGTCTTTGAGCAATAGAGATGGAACTGACCTGGAAACTCTTACATGAAGAGGTTTGACCTGCATGGCAAACTAGATGGTGCATAGTGCTACAATTTCTAACTCTTTAAAATGCATTTCTCTTTGTTTTTTATTGAATTTTTTATTGAATATATATATATATATATATATATATAATTTTTGTGAGATATAAAAAAGGATACAGAACCTCTCAATCAAGCTTAATCCCCTTTATACCCCGTTCCTCAGTGGCAGCCTTCCATAGACTGCCACTGGAATTCGTATACACCGTCATTTGTGTAAAGGCCTGTTGTGTCAAGTTAGCATCCCTAGACTTTTCTCAGTGCTTGTTCTTCCATTGAAGCTAGTCAGCCCATCCAGAGTCCAACCCTAAGAAAATCAGCTCTTCCTCATCCAACAGTAATTTGAACATGCTGCACATTTTCACAATTCTATGCTAGGTTCTGTCTGCTTAGGTTTACATGGGTCTTATGCATGCTGACACCACCAATGCAGGAGTATATAAACAAGGTGCTTGAGGCTGATATGCTTCTATATCCATATGGTCATGCACCTCCTCCCTGGTTCTTAACAATCTTTCTGTCTCCTCTTCTGTAATGGTACCTGAGACCTAGGTCAGTGAAGCTAAATATGGAAGTCATGCCCAAGAACCCACACTTGCAGACTCCTAATCTCCATGCTTTGGACATTTGTGTGTTTTTTGAGTTCCAGGCCACCTGTTGCATAAGGGAGCTTCATGAGTGAGGGCTGAGAGATTCATTAGCATCTTCTTTATCTCTTGTTCTATGCTGCATGAGTGCTAAATGTAGAGATTGCATTATACATATGTACTTAGGTTTGAGCTACTCACAGACAGTGCCTGTGTGAACAGTTGTGGTACACTGTAATAGTCTCCGTTTGGTTCAAAAAGCTTCTTTGATGTGGTGACTGACATACTTGACCCTAATATGAGGATACATATATTGACTTAGTAAGAAATTAGATTAGTTTGGGAGATCTCCCAAGAGCAGCTCAGGCAAGCGCAGGTAGGTGGACAGCAGCTGAGTGCTTCAGCAAGGCTGATTGTTGCTTGATTTCAGTTGTCTTTGGCTTGGTTGACTTTTGTGGCTGTGGGGGCGGAGATATGCTCCCAGCAGGTATTAAAGGTGGGGTTGTGTGAGTATCTCTGAGATCTCCCAAGAGCAAGTCAGAGCAGCTCCGGCAAGCACAGATGGAGTCCATCTGTCCCCCCCAATCCCCCCCCAACTGAGATTACAAGGAATCTGAAGGAGGCAAGCAAAGCAAGCCTTCGATGCAGTGAAGAGGCATTTAGGACCTACATTGGAATACAGGCAAGGAGAAGCTCATATGCCAGGAACACGAAGAAGAGACAACACAGAAAAGAGGCAGGATAATCTGACATCAAGCTCTACCAACCCTATGGAAGATTCCTACAGTGGGATCCCCATGGGGATGGCCCCAGGTCACAGAAACACAATTGGGAACATATTTAAAGAACTACAAAATTACAAAGAGCAAACCAAAGAACTAAGACAAGAGAATGAAGAACTCAAGAAAGACCTAGAGTGAGAGAATGACAAACTCCAGAAGGAAGTGGAAACACTGAAAAGATCCCATGCTGAAAAAGATAAGGAAACCAACCAGCGAAGCAAAGAGTTACAGGAAGAGATTGAGAAGCTCCAAAAAGAAGTAGAAATGCTAAAGAAATTAGAAGAGAAAATGAAAAAGGAAATCAAACACTCATCCAATCAAGAGGAAAGGAGTGGAAAAAGCCTCAGAAGCAGAATGGAGGAAGCAGAACGAAGAATATCAGACCTGGAAGATAACACAGAACAACTAAAAACCTCAAGGAAAGATTATGAAAAATATAAAAATACAAAAAAGTGGAACAACCAGGAACTGTGGGACACTATGAAAAGATCGAACCTCTGAATCATAGGAGTAGAGGAAGGAGAAGAATCCCAAGAGAATGGTATT
>VZQC01014654.1:984176-1005925 GCA_009823505.1 Rhizomys pruinosus
CATACCACTCCTGGGCATGTACCCTGAAGACTCACCCCACCACAGAGATACATGCACAGCCATGTTTATTTCAGCTCTCTTCACAATAGCAAGGAGCTGGAACCAACCCAAAGGCCCCTCAACTGATGAGTGGATAGAGAAAATGTGGTACATCTACCCAATGGAGTTCTATGCAGCAGTAAAGAAAGATGACATCATGAGCTTTGCAGGAAAATGGCTGGATCTAGAAGACATCATGCTGAGTGAAATAGTCCGAGAAAAACAAAAGACGAATGGTATCCCTTATCTGTGGATGCTAGTGCCAATTACCTATTTGTAAGTATTTATTGTGTATGGCCCCCTGAGCTTTTGTCCAAAGCAGTTGAGAGTGATGCATATTGGAAACAACACCACCACCATCAACAACAGAAAGGACTGAATCGAAGAACTGACTGAAACAGTGAACTTCTGCTCAAAGCAGTCAACTTCCTCATGGAGAATACTGAGAAAGACTGAGAAAGTGATGAAAAGCATGTTTGGCAGAATGCATGAGCTCTGGTTGGGTGGGGGAATGGGGAGGGACACGGGTCTAGATTTGTTAAAAAAATAAAAATAAATTTATGTGAAAAAAAAGTATCAATTTTGGAAATTAAGCAAGTGAATGATTAGAACTACTCTCTTTTAAGTAATAAATAATGGTCATTGTATTAATCACTTTTCTGTTGCTGTGATAAAACACCATGACCAAAGGAACTTATAAAAGGAAGAGTTTATTTGAGCTTATGATTGATGGCTCCAGGGAATTAGAGTCCATTGTGGCGGGAGGCATGGCAGCTGGATCTGGGGCAGCAAGCTGAGGGTCACATCTCGCAATGAGCACAGGAAGCAGAGAGAGGGCAACTGGAGACCATGAGGCTTGTGAAACTCACTAAGCCTGCCCCCAGTGACATACTTCCTCTAGCACGGCCACACCTTCTAAGACCTCCAAAAACAGTGCCACCAACTGGAGAAAAATGTCTGAATACTTAAAGCCTATGGGGGACACACATTCAAACCACCACAGTCATTTTGAACAACAACAACAAAAAAAGAAATTACATTAGTTTAAGAATGAGGGGGCTGGAGAGATGGCCTAGTGGTTAAGAGTGCCAACCGCTCTTGCAGAGGATGCATGTTGGATTCCCCAGCACCCACATGGTGGCTGAGAACCGACTTGACTCTAGTTCCAGGAGAATCCAATGCCCTCTTCTGACTTCCATTGCAGGATAGGAGTACACAAACTTGCATTCAGACAGTACATTCATACACATACAAAATAAGTTTAAAAAAAAAGAATGTGACAGATTTGGGGTTTTCACTAAGATCTATGATGTCTCTCCATCCATGTGTATTTAGCTATGTACAGTACCACAATTATGTTCCCTCCTAGTTAATGGGTTTTAAGTCCAATTAGGTATCTATGAATTGTCCCCAGGTTAAAAGTGCCACTACTGCACTAAGGTCATACGCTATGCCAGTCATTGACTTTGGATTTTTTTGTTGTTTGTTTATTTGTTTGTTTGTTTGTTTTTGGTATTAGAGCGGGGGTTGTACCATCAATTAATGTTCTCCCTTAGCAGGTTGTGTATTCATCTCCAAAGCTATGAGATCTAGCCTTCAGGGTTTTGGCTTCCAGATCAGCTCCAGCTCCAGCTCCATTTGTACCTATCTAGTCTCAGAAGTAAGTTCTGCCTTCAGCAATAACAAGTTACCTTCCAGTTCTGGGAGGCAATCAAGGCTGCAAAAATAGCCTTGTAATTTGGAGAGTCTCTTCAACTACCATGCCAACAACTCCAAAGAAAGTTTCTCCTATCTGGCACTGTTTCTTGCTGTGAACACGGACTCATGTAGAGATGTTGTATGTGTAATTTGTCATTAGGTTGTTAGAGTAATATGATTCCCTTTGTTTTGTTTTTATTTACACTAGGTAGGAATTATTTATCTCTTCGTTCTCTTTCCCTGCTAACTCTCCATGCTTTCCATGTTTAAAGTGTCCCCATAATTCCCATTTCTCTTTTGATAATACCTGTCTTTTATGGTCTCCTCTCTTTTGAGCTCCTTCTTTCCCTTTATCCCCAAATTTCCTTGTAGATTCCTCCCTTTCCCCTCCCTTTTAAGTACCCCATTTTATACTGTTCTCCATTAGTAGAAACTGTCTCCTACTCTTCTCTCTCAAGTTGCTTCTTCCCATTTACCTCCCTGGTTCCTTTTCAATTTTTGGTTTCTGCAGCTACCTCAGGATACCTACATATACAACTTGGTGCTGGGATCCACAAATATGGGAGAACATACATTGTTTGTTTTTCTGAGTCTGTGATACTTTACTTAGCATAAAGGTGTCTAGTTTCATCCATTTAAGTACACATTTTATGATTTCATCTTTCTTTACCACCAAGTAGAACCCCATTGAGAATATGTACCACATTTTAATTTTCCACTTATCAGTTGAGGGACAGTAAGGTTTCGATCTTTAGCTACTGTGAAAAGACCAGCAACAAACATGGATGCATATCTGCAGTACAATGAGTCAATTGGGTACATGCCAATGAGCCATATACCTCAGTAAAATTGTAGGTTCATTTTTATTTCTTTAAGAGTTCTGCACACGGCTTTCCATCAGGGCTGCACAATCTTGCAATCCCACTGGCGGTGAACGACTGTCCCCTTTCCTCACATCTCTCCAGTATTTGGTACCAATTGCTCTCATGTTCTTAGTCAATCTGACTGGGGTATGATGCAGTCTTAAAGTGCTTTTAATTTGCATTTCCCTAATTGCTAAGGACGTTGAACACTTCTTTTATTGTTTAAATTTTTTTTTCAACAAAGCCAATTTTTATTGAACCTTTGTATATGCCATACAAAGCTTCCAATCAAACCTAAACCCGTGCCCCCTTCCTTGCCCTCCCACCCCACCAGAGCTCATGCATTCTGCCAAACATGTTTTTCATCTTTCAGTCTCTTTTAAAATTTTTGATGCAGAAGTTTACTGTTTTGAGCAAAAGTTCACTGTTTCCGTCAGTTCTTTGACCCAGTCTTTTTGTTGTTGTTGTTGTTGTTCCCTCCAATTTGCATCATTCTGAAATATGTATATATGCATGCCACATATATCATAGGTTTTAGTATCTTTAGCTTATGATTTTTTTTTCTTTATTAGGCTGCAAGATGTCATGTTTGAACGTTCCTCCTTGGCAAGCCCAAACCACCATCAGTTCTGCCCTTGTGCTTCACACTGGGGTTTTCCCTTCTCATGGTCACCAAATGAGGTCCAGTAAGCACCATGTCCTGTCTTGATCTTCCTGTACTGGTCTCTGTTATACAGCCTGGGTAGCTCAACAATGGCAGTCTATACTCCGAAGAGGCAGAAACCCCAGTAGTAGCTGAGTCCACAAGCTGGATGTCTCAGCAGTCCCCATCTGACATTGAAGGTTTAGAGGATTCTTGGAGAGACATAAGTATTCAGTCCATATTGGAAGGTTGAAAAGCTGTGTCTCATGTCTTTGAAGGATGGCAAAAGCAGGGTAGCTGCACTTGCCAGTAAGACAAGCAAAACAACTGTGCTCTTTTTTTTTTTTTTTTATTTCTGGTTATACTTTCCTTTTGGATGCTTAAGGCCACACAGTTAGCCCAGATTAACCACGGTTTTTGTTTTCTCAAGGTTACTTGAGGATCTGGTCCTCAGGAGTCACTCAGGTGTTGGAGAGTGAGAGGGAGCCCCTGGCTCCTTTTGGCTTTTCATTTACCAGCTCCATTTACTCACGGACAGTCAGGTCTTGCTAGACAAGGCTTCCCTTTTTTGAAGCATGAGCAGACTTTACTCTTTATAGACTGGACACTGGCTGAAGTCCCATTAGTGGATTGCCAAGACTTCACTGCAGAGGAAAACTGGTGACTCACATTTGCAGGACATTTCAAGAGATGGGCCCATGCATAGTGCCCTAGGACTTAGTTGGCCTCTGAGGGTAAGTAACAAAGTTATCCCTTAAAACCCTCATCCAAATTGGTAGGATGTTGAACACTTTTTAAGATTTTTTAGCCACCTTTATTTCCATTTTTATCTTGAGTTAATCAACACCTATTTAATTTGGCTTAAAACCCTTTCCAAAGGAGAAAATTCATGTAATGCAATGTTAACAGCCAAATACACGTGGCTGGAGAGGTAATAGATCCTAGAGAAAAGCATGTGTATCTTTATATTTACAGAGAAATTATCTATAATCACTCACAAAAGAAGCTTCTTTTGCATCTAAAAGTGTCTATTACAGAGTTCCACAATTAGTCATACACAGAGGAAAAATGTGTCTTTGAGATGCCCAACACTAAGTGACCACCAAAATGGAAGCTCTATACCTAAGGGTCCAGGAACGTTGTGGAACAAGGGGTAGACAGAATGTGGACACATTTCTCAACTCTCATAAGTGAGTTCTCATTCAATAGAAGGTGAACACAGAAGGCCACAGCAGGGCAAAGAGTAGAATAAGAGAGGACAGAATTTGTTTTCCAGGATAGGACTCCTATATTAAACCTCACTTACCCTCATGGACCATTGTGAAAAGGGGGCTAAATGATTGTAAGAGCTAGGAGTGGTGTATGACCATAGGAAACAGAATCATTCAGGATTCTGGGAACATGTTCATGTGTGCTTACAACACTGGGGACAACATGCATAAGGCTAATCGAAACTCAGATAAAACCCTGCATGGAATGGGAGAAATAGACAGGAATCCCCACCCTTAGCCAAGAAACCATTGGGTTGGGTGACCAAGAGTTGATATTCTTTAAGGGAGTGATGCTAGACAGTTTGAATAGGCTCCAGTGGATGAACTCATAGGGAAGGACATCTCGGTCCACAAATATGACTAGACCTATATGACAGAATGCATAGAATCCTATGGACCAACTATGGAGCTCTGTAGATAAGGGAAGATTCTAAATATGATTAAGGTGTATGAAGTACACAAAAGTTCAATAAAATGTAAATAAAATGTTTCAGGTCTTAGGGGTACTCATATTCATTTATTATATGCAAATCACTGTATTTTCTCACATGCTTACAATTTACAATAATGACTATGAAAATGAGAACAAAAAAATTCTTGACAATAGTAACAACCATTCTGGCATGGGTCTCTGAAGGTGGATCATTAGACATTATAGCCCTGCCCCCTTCCTCTTAGTCTCTGCTACTGAGCACACATGGAATGTCACTAACCAGCCTCCTTCTCCTGCCACCACGCCCTTTCTGATTGTTTCCATTTATGTCCAGCATGGAGGACTGCACCTTCAAACTATGAGTGAAAACAAATCCTACCTAAGCTTCTTTTGTCACAACAGTAAGAAAAGTAGCTAAAAGAGGAAATTAGTAATGAGATATGTAGCCATGGCTATGATAATCCTGGCAATATAGTTAGAAATACCCAGACATGGTGGTGCACACCTTTAATCCTAGTACTCAGGAGGCAGAGGCAGGGGGATCTCTGTGAGTTCAAGGCCAGCCTGGTCTACAGAGTGAGTTCCAGGACAGCTGGGACTACTACAGGGAGACCCTGTCTCAAAAAGACTAAAAAAATAATAATAATAATAAATATATAGTTAGAAATTCATTGTTATAGTTTTTACTTTTTATTTTTTTGTAATGTGGAGGAAATTGAAACATTGGTCATGAAAAAAATCTTAAGTTTGTAAGAAAAGCTAATGGGGTGTTGTAGTTGGAGTTTGAAAGAGTAGAAGGTAGAGGGAAGGTGATAGTGAGGTAAGGAGCATGAAGTTTCAGAAGGTAATGATGACTTTCTGAGGAACTGGGCTAGGGGTCATCTGTGTGATACTTTAGCCAAGAATCTGGCTTCATTCTGCATGTCTCCTTAGAAGATTGGTGATATTAAACTTAAAGACACTGAATTGTTTGGTGTATGAAAAACCTGTGGGTAAGCTCAAAGTATTGGACAGGAAGATTGTAGAAAATATAGCAGCTTCAACTTTTAAGGAGGTTACCACCAGAAAAGAGAAAACTGGCCCTCTAAACTGGGAAAAGAGGAAGAATGTTTGAAAGCAAGGCCCCACCCATCAATGACTCAAACTTGCAAAGACGTACATTTATTGAAAGGAAAACCCCTGAAATAAGAATGATGTGAGGTAATTCCCTGTTCTTCAAAAGCAAATGCCTAGGAAGTTGTTTCCAAGGGTCAGCACAAAGTAGTTGTGAAAAATGTTGTCCAGTAAGACCATGGTCCACCCTGAGCTGAGAGCAGATCTCAATGTCATCCTCATGGGCACTCCTCCACATTCCTATTGAAAAAAAAATGTTCCAATGAACTAACCACGTTGTCACGATCATCATAACTGTTGCTCCCCTGCTCATTACTAATGTCCTGTATTTGCTACTTTTCTTAATGTTGTGACAAAAGTAGCTTAAGCAGAATGTGTTTTGGCTCATAATTTGAAGGTATGGGCAGGGAAGATGAAAACTTGAGGAGGATATGAAACTTGCACAAAAGTTTGAGAGAGCATATAAGGTCAAACAAGCTGTGGCAGGATCAGAGTCTCTGCAAGGGATAGAGAGGCTACTTTGTGAAAGTGTTAAAGTAAAGCCTAAAATGGGGTAGAGACCCCAGAATTCTATGCAGGCCAGAACCATGAGAGTTGTTCCAAAGAACAAAACACCCAGCAAAGCAGCTTAAGTAAGGAGAGGTTTTATTTTATCTGACATTTTGAAGATATAATGTATTGTTTTGGGGAGGATATGGTAAGGCTACTGTTTATATTTACAGCCAAACACAAGGGTGAATCTAAATCTCATCAGGTACACCTTGAAGATTATCAGTCACAGCTTTAAATCTCAACATTCCACTCTGGCCCCTAGATTGTCATTTTCATCTCATAATACAAAATGCACTTAGTTCATCTCTAAATGCCCTTGCAGGCTTTCATATTCCTAACTCTGTTTAAAAGTTAAAAGCTTCTTCTGAGCCCCAAGGCAATATTTCTACTGTCAGCCCACATGCCCTCATATTAAAATGAGTTGTAAAATTTCAATGTAATATGGCCAGAGTAAATATACTCATTTCAAAAATGAGGGATGGAGAAATAGCAAAAAATAAATGTACAAAGCAAGGCGGCAACCTCATAAAACAAACATCAAAATGCTGTAACTTTATATAGTATCTGGGAATTTTATTGCAACCAAGTGGAGTCCAATGTTCTTGTGAAGCATTATCCCTCAGGTACAGAACCTACATTTCTTATGATTCAGCAGCTATGTAAATTTAACAAAAGTTTCAAGGCCAAAGGATCATGAAAATATTCCATTATTTCCTGAAATATGACAGGACCACAAATGTCCAGTCAATGGAATAATGTTTTATACAGTGGCATCTACATAGAGGGCACCCCCTTACTTGACTCTCTACAATCCTCAATAAAACCTCAAAAGCCACACCTTTACTCCATGTCTTACTACCACTAGAGAGATACAGTGTTTGTTGGTACACTAATTATAATTGTAATTAAATGGAACCAGGTTAGATTCCCATCACCAGATGACTACATCATGTACATATACAAAATGAAATCATGTTTAGAGGTGAACAAATATGAAATCATGACATTTAGAGGGAAAACATATGTAACTCTAAAATGATTATGTTCAATAAAATAAACTAAATATGGAAAAATAAATATTATGAGTGTTTCCGTGTGAAAATATGTGTATGAGTGAGTGTGTGTGTGTGTGTGTGTGTGTGAGAGAGAGAGAGAGAGAGAGAGAGAGAGAGAGAGAGAGAGAGAGAGAAGGAGAGAGAGAGAGCAAAAAGGAGAGAGAAGAGAGACAGGAAACTCGAAATGGGATCATGATAGGAAGAAGATACATAATTTAAAAATTTAATTAAGATAAAAGTTGTTACCAGATTCTGACATGGATGTAGGGGAAGGGGAAATCTCATCCACTATTGGTGGGATTACAAACTGGTGCAACCACTGTGAAACTAAGCATAGAGAAGTCTTGAAAAATAAGTCTACCTTATATAACACTTTTTTGGGATCTACCCAATGCACTTATCCTACAGCAAAGACAGTTGCATACTCATGTTTGTTGCTGCTCTTTTCACAATAGCTAAGAAATAGAAGCAATCTAAATGATTCTCCACTGATGAATGGATAATGAATATTTGATACATTTATACAGTGAAGTTCTATTCAATGGTAAAGATTACAGAAATCATGAAATTTGCAGGTAAGTGAGTGGGGCTAGAGATTGTAGCATTAATGGAACAAACACAGACTCAGGAAGCAACATGTGTAATGAGTTATTGGTAGATCATAGCTCCAAATCCATAGAGATTACTGTGTTTCCTGATGTCACTACAGGAGCCAAGAAAATGGAATGACACCACGGGGATAATGGGAAGTAAAGAGCTGAGAAAGGTCTAGTAGGAGACAGATGATGTCCAGGGGAAAATGAGGAAGATGAGGTTATTTTAAATGGAAAAAAAAATTTAGGGAGAATTATACAGGGAAAATGAAGGAGAGATAACCAATGCATAAATGCTATGAAAAGCCATGGGAAAATATTAATTCAAAATCCTAATTAATAGTACACATGTAATAAATATGCAAGTGCTTATGCCCAGATGAAGATTATATAATAAAATGTCAGGAAAGAGAAATTTTTCTTTGAGATTTTGGTCAGCATAGGCCAAGAAACTCACAAAATAGCAGAGACTATTTAGTCTTTTATTGCTTCCCAGAACTTGAAGGTAAACCTCTATTATGATAGATAGACCATGCTTTAGACAGAGGACTTTGAGCAACTGAGCTGGTTCTGAACTGGCAGCCTCCTCTCTGAAGACCTTCATGGTATTAGAGGATACTATATAAGCTACCAAAGGAGAAAACCAGTCAGTGGTCCTAGACAGCTGTGAAGCCTAATAATAATGCTTAACCCAGCAAACTGTCATAATTGGTACAGTAGTGACATTTTTATGTTGGGGGCAATCAACAAGTGTCTTGTTAAGGCCTGGTCAATGGAAAGGAACTCTTGTCTGATACTATAAGTGTACCCAGATACACATGACTAAAGAAAAGTACCTACTTTTACCATAGAACTACACCAACATAGTTTCTTTCTTTTAATATGCATCTTTATATATACAGGAAGGTGTACTTTTCAATCATCAAAGGAGTTATTTTCTTCAACATATGGAGGCTATTTCAGAGTGTCAAGGATAGTCAAACACAGAGAACAAGTGTCTGTGAGATATTTAACTCTAAGTGACATTTCTTCAATGTAACCTCAGTATATAGGATGAATGCATCTGTCAACTCTCACTAGAAAGTTTTACTTCTGCAGCAGATAGTGATTAACATAGAAATCTACAACTGACCAACATGCAAAGAAGAAGAACTCATGGAGTGCTTATCCCAAACAGGAAACACATTTCAAAGCTCTACTTTCCAAGGCTTAGGGATCATTGTTTGGAGATAGAAAGATTATAAGAGCCAGAGAGAGGGTGATGATCACAAGCAGAGATAAGTAGACTATTGATCAATTACTCATATGAACACACTGCAATGATTACAGTATGTACAACTTCTATGCAAACTCATACCAAGGAATAATCCCAGCATAGACTTGAAGTGGAGAAGATATTTTTTTTGTCTAATTTTTTTTTTTTATTGATGCTTTGTGTATTTCATACATCATTTTCCAATTCAGTTCAGGCATATTTCCCTTTCCCTTCCCCCCACCATACCCTACCCCATCTCAGATCATGCATTCTGCCATAACTGTTCTGCATCTTTCTCTCAGTTTTTTTTTCATTTTTTAGCAATAAGTGATAATTTATGAGCACAAGCATCCTTCCTGTAAAACCTATTTGCAAGCAGTTGTGCACAAACCCACATAGCCCCTTGGTCCCACCATCCAGCAGGGGGGGCTTGTATGTTCAATCAAGTTGATCAAATGAGTCTTCAGGCTCCTCCGTCAGCACCAGCTACACCTCACCTGCCTGGAAATACTGTGCAGCAGAGGCAGCCATATGCCTGTATATCCCAAATCTAATTGGCTATTGGCTCTCTCCTTGGAGGAATAACCCATGGCTGATGCCACAAGCTNGCCAATACCATTTTTTGAAGATGTTGTCTTTCCTCCACTGAGTCTTCATGGCCCCTTGTCAAATATGAGGTGGCTGAAATTATATGTGCTCAAGTTTGGATCTTCAATTTTGTTCCATTGGTCTACAGGTCAGTTTTTGTACCTGTACCAGGCTGTTTTTATGACTATAGCCTTGTAATATAAATTGAAGTCTGTTATAGTGACACCCCCCCCCCATATTGCTCATCTCACTCAGGGTTGCTTTGGCTTTGAGGGGGTCTTTTGTTTTTCCATATGAATTTAAGGATTGGATTTCCAAGTCTGTGAAGAATCTCTTGGGGATTTTAATTGGAATTTCAATGAATCTGTATAATAGTTTGGGAAGAATGGACATTTTTGCTATATTAATTTTTCCAATCCATGAGCATGAGGGTCTTTCCTATTCCTAATGTCTTCTTCAATGTCCTTCTTCAGGGATTTAAAATGTTTGTTGTAGAGATCTTTGGTATCTTTGGTTAGGTTTGTTCCCAGGTATTTTATTATTTTTGATGCTGGTGTGTGTGGGAAGGTTTTCTTATATTCCTTCTCCATTTGTTTATTGTTGGTGTAAAAAAAGACTACTGGTTTTTCTAGGTTAATTTTGTATCCTGCCACTTTACTGAATCTCTTAATCATTTCTAGGAGTTTCCTGGTAGAATTTTTAGCATCCCTTAGGAAAACCATCATATCATCTGCAAAAAGTGATATCGTGACTTCCTCTTTTCCAATTAATATTCATTTAACTTCCTTTTCCTGCTTATTGCCCTAGGAAGTGTTTCAAGCTCCTATATTGAAGAGGAGTGGCAATAGTGGGCAGCCTTGCTGGGTTCCTGCCTTTAAGGGGAATGCTTCTAACTTTTCTCCATTTAGAATGATGTTAGCTGTGGGTTTGTTGTATATGCCTTTGATTACATTGATGAACTGTCCCTCCAGTCTAATTCCCTCTAGGACTTTAAACATGAAGGGGTGCCGGATTTTCTCAAAGATTTTTCTGCATCAACTAAGATAATCATGTGATTTTTGTCTTTCAGTCCATTTATATGCATTATGATATTTATTGATTTACATATGTTGAACCAGCCCTGAAGCTCTGGTATGAATCCAACTTGGTCAAAATGGATGATTTTCTTGATGTGGGTCTGTACATGGTTTGCAAGTATTTTGTTGAAAATTTTTGTGTCTATGTTCATTAATTAGATGGTTCTATAGATTTCTTTTTTGTTTGTACCTTTGTATTTTTTTTTAATAGAGTGTTGCTGGCTTCATAGGAATTTGGGAGTTTTCCTTCTTTTTCTATCCTTCTGAACAGTTTGCTGATTGTACATCCTCTTTTACTAATTAATTAATTTATTTTTTGCACATCCTCTTTAAATGTTTTATAGAATTCTGCTGTGAAACCATCTGGGCCTGGGCTTTTTTTAGTTTGGAAGGTTTTTTATTACATTTTCAATTTCCATGAATATTATGGGTCTGTTGAAGCTGTCAGTCTCGTTTTGGGTGGGGTTTGTTTATTTCTCAGATGTCAGATATTAATCCATTTCTCTTAGCTTTTCATATTTCCATAGAGTATAGGTTTTTTAATTATTTCCATATGATTATTTGCATCTTTTTGCTGTCTCTGTATTTCACAAAGTTAGTATGAGTATTGGGTGCCTATTCATTTTGGTTAAACTGGACTACAGGTCTGTCTATGCTGTTTTACTGTTCAAAGAACTACTTTGAATTCGTTGATTCTTTGTATGGTTTTTTTTCTATTGTCATTGATTTATGTTTCTGATTTTGTCATTTCTTCCTTTCTTTGGGGTTTAGAGTTATTTGTTGTTGTCTTCTATAGGTATTTAGTGTAGTGTAGATCATTTATTTGTGCTTTTTCTGGTCTGTTCTGGTTTGTTTGCTTTTGTGTGTGTGTGTGTGTGTGTGTGTGTGTGATTGTGTGTTCCTTATTTACATTTATAAAATGGCAGTTATACTGATGGTTAATGAATATTTCAATGCATACAAGTGACAGACATACACATGGGAATTCAATGACTGACAGGAATAAAATGGCTTAACTATAGTGTAGGGATGAATCTAAATTTCTGTTGATTACATGATATCTGTATATTATGCATAGATCATATCCCATTACAATAAAACCTTTGAGAATTATCCATTTAGTAGCTTGTTTCAAGCAATCACACATGAGAGACTACTACAAAATAACTTTCTTTATGGAAAGAAAGTGTTTATTATGGCGCAGTTTTAGAAGGGACACAGCTAAAATAAAACACTTTAAGTAAAGAAATAAGAAGGGAGAAGCCTATCCTGCAATCCTTGTAGGGAAAGCATGCCTACAGGAGCATACGGCAGCTGGTCACATTGTGTCTACAGCGGAAGCTCATTTTTTCTCTCTTTTCTTTTTGGTTCCCTTTAATTTTATATTACTCCAAAATATCATATATACACTCCACACAATAAATCAAAATTAACAAAGTTGTGAGAAAGTAAACTATAGGTTGATTCGCAAAACACCGTGTAGGGACTCACTTTAAAGTAGTTGATGCATGCGGGTTAAAAAAATAAGAAACTTTACTTTTTTTTCAAATTTTTAATTTTAGAATATGAAACACAACTTCAACATTATGGTAATTACAAGTGTGAATCTAAGTGGTAGTAAGTTAATCAAGCCATTAAGAGATTCACATTATAACTAGCACTGTTGCTTTCATGATACAATGAAATACAATAATGAAGTTGCTCAGTTTTCTGCCAACTGGGGATTTGGTGTTTACATCCACAATGTTGAGGAAACCATTTGCTTTTTGTTTTTTTGTTTCTTGGACTGTGGTTACTTTCATTAGCATATTCTAAGTTCCTTCATTTACTTTCAAAGTTCATGTTTGTCATCTTTCTCTTTTTAAATGTGGCTTTTTTATAATGCTTTTATTGATGTTTTGTGATTTCAACATAATATTTCTCAGTTCAGTTTAGACATATTCCTCTTCCCTTCTCCCATCCCTCCTGCACAAGTGGTGTTTGGCATTCTACCAATAACTATCCTGCATCTTTCTCTCAGTCCTTCTTTTTTATGTTAGGAATTCACATTTTTCCCTAATTTAATTTTTATATTCTCTAAATAATGAATAACAACTTTCCACTCATATACAGTAAATTACAGAGTCTGAAAAATAAGTGTGGAGTCTCTTCTAGGGGCCCCATTAAGAGATTTAAATTTATAACAACATAGTTGCTTTCAGATAAACAGAAATATAACAAAATGTTGTTCAGCTTGCCTTTTTATCTGGGGATTTGGGTGTTAGCATCAAATAGAGGGAATAATTCAGCCACTTGTTTTCTTGAACTGTGTTATTACACTTAGCATAATGGCTTGCGTTCCATCTCATTTACCTGCGAAAGTTCATGATGTCATTTCTTTCATTAACCACTGCATAGAATTCCATTTCATAGATGTACACATTTTTGTCATCCACCTCATCTGTTTTGAGGGGATTTGGAGTTGGTTTCCAGCTCTTCCGCTACTGCGAAGAGAGCTGCAATAAAGCATTAGCTTGTGTCATGTATCTTTGCAGTAGGTATGAGTTCTTGGGTTATATACCCAGGAGTGGTAAGTTGCTGGTTCAGGTGGTTAGGTCTCATTTTGAGTCTTTTAAGGGTATTCCACACACTGGCTTTCCATAAATGACTGTCAAGTTTATATCTGCCATCTGCAGTGGATGCATATGTTCCCTTTCCCCACAACCTCTCCAAATATTTGGTGTCTTTTTGTTATCTTGATCTTAGCCAGTATAAGAGTGAGATGACATCTGAGAGTGGTTTAATTTGCTATTTCTTAATTATTAATGATATGTGAACATTTTAAAGATATTTCTCGGCCATCTTTCTTCCTCGACTGGTGAAGTCTCCTGTTCAAGCTCTTTAATCTTTTAGAGTGGGTCATTTTTTTTCTTACTTCTTTGTTTTTGAGTAGTTTATAATACTGGAATTATGCTTCTGTCAGATGAATCACTTGGTGAAGATTTCTCCCACTCTTGTGGGTTTTCTCTTCACTTCCTTGATTGTTTTCTTCACTGGTACAGAAGCTTTTGAGTTTTTGAGGTCCATTTGTTTTTTGACTTGTTTGTTCTTTCGACTTTTTCCGGGTAAGCTTGCTCTCTGAGTTTTAGAGATAGTCTTTCCTAAAACTGTTTTTTAGGTTGTTACCAACCTTTTCTTATATCCCTTCAGGGTTTTCAGGTTTATGTTGAGACTTTGAGTCACTTGGGTTGTATTTTTTTGTGTGCAGGTGTGAGAGGTGTAGGGGTTTAATTTTGCTCTTCTACAAATAGTGATAGCGATTTTGCCAGCACATATTTTCGAAGATGCTAATCCTTCCTCAAACTGAGTTTTTTTTCCCCCTTGTCAAATATGAGGTGGCTGAAATTGTGTTGAGCCTCAAGTTTGAATCTTCAATAATTTGTACAATTGGTCATGGGTTGTTTTTGTGTCAGTACAGGCCTGTCTTTATGACTATGGCCTGTAATATAGCTTGAAGTCTGGTGAGTAACCCCTCTAGTTTGCATTTTTAGCCGTCGGGTTGCATTAAGCTATTCAGGTTCTTGTTAATTTTCCATAATGAATTTAAGGATTTTTTTTTTCTAAGTCTGTGGAAGAAGCACATGGGGATTTTGATTTGGGATTGCATTGGAAATGTGTTATATTAAATTTGGGTAATGGACCTTTTTACTATGTTTGTTTTTCCAATCCATAGAGCCATGGAAAATCTTTCCATCTTTTGACCTCATTTTCAATCTTCTTCAGGGTTTAAAATATTTCTTTGTAGAGATCATTTGTAATAGTTTGTTAGGTTTTGTTTCCTAGTATTTTTATTATTTTTGAAGGCTATTGTGGAGTGGGAAGGTCTTATTATTTTCCTTCTGTACTTGTTTATTATTTTGGTGTGAAAGAAAGGCTATGATATTTTTCTAGTTTAACTATTTGTATCTGCCACTTTACTGAAACTCTCTAATCATTTTAGAAAGTTTTCCTTGCTGGAGTTTTTAGCATACTTAGTGTAAACTATCATATATATCTTCTTAAAGAGATAGCTTAACTTCCTCTTAGGACTGCTTTTAAAGTATTTCATAGGTTTTCTGTGTTGTATTGTAATCTTTTTTTTCATTTAAGTTCAGAGATGCTTTTTTATTTCTTTATTTATTTCTTCCTTGACTCATTCATTTCATAGGAGTGTCTTTTTAGTCTCCATATGTTCATGTAGATAGTAGGGTTATCCTGATTTGGATATTGTTAGCTTTATTCACTGTGATCTGGTCTGTGACAAATGCATGTAATTATTTCAATCCTTTTGTATTTGTTGAAGTGTTTTTTTCTTTGTTTATTTGTTTGTTTGTTTTGTCCCATTATGTGGTGGATTTTGGAGAATGTTCCATGGGGTGCTGAGTAGAAATATGTTCTCTGATGTTTGGGTGGAATAATCAGTAGTAGTCTGTGAGGTCCATTTGGAATACTGTATTGTTCACTTCAGTTGTCTCTCTGTTTATTTTTTATCCAGGTGACCTTTCCAAAGGGCTCAGTGAGGTATTGAAGTCCCCCACTATTAGTGTGCTGGGATTAATCTTTGTCTAAAAGTCTTGCAGGATTGTATTTTTAAACTTCAGTGACCCGGAGTTTGGTGCATATATATTTATGATTGTAAAATCTACATGGTAAATTGGTCCTTTGATAAAGATGCAATGGCCCTCTTTGTCCTGATTAGTTTTACTTTGAAATCTATTTTGTCTGATATTAGAATAGCAACTCATGCTTGTTTTTTGGTACCATTTTCTTAGAGTACCTTTTTCCATTCTTTCATTCTAAGTTAGTGCCTGTCTTTGAGGGTGAGAGGGTTTATTGTAGACAGCATATAGATGGATTCAGTTTCCTAATTCATTTTCCCAGTCTTTGTTATTTGACTGGGGAGTTTTGCACATTAATATTTAAGGTTATTATGGAGAGATGTGTGTTGCTTCCTTTCACCTTATTTTCTGTTTGAATTCTTGGTCTAGGTTTTTGTTTTCGCAGTTATGCTTTTATTAATTTCTCTCTCTAACTGATTGGGGATAGTTGCTCCTTTCTTCTGTCCTTTGGATCACTTTGAATATTTTCTGAATGGTTGGTTTTTAGATATGTTTTCTTTCATCTTGTTTATGTCACAAAAGATTTTTCTTTCTCCTTAAACTATAATTGACATTTTTTGCTGTGTATAGTAATCTGGCTGGGCATCTATAGTCATTTAGTAGAGGAAATACTTTGGTCCATATTCTTCTGGCTTTCATAATTTGCACTGAAAAGTCAGCTGTAATTCTGAGTTTCCCTTCATATGTAACTTGTTGTTTTTCTCTTGCAGCTTTCAGTATCTTGTCTTTGTTTTGAGCATCTAGCATTTTAACTATGATATAGCAGGAGGAATCACTGTTCTGATCTTGTCTATTTGGTGTTCTATGTGTTTCTTGTATTTGTATGGATATGTCTTTTTTTCAATTTGGGGAAATTTTCTTCTGTAATTCTGTTGAAGATCTGGTCCATATTCTTATCTTGGGATTCATCTCCTTCTATACCTAAGATGTGGAGTTTTGGTCTCTTCTCTCTTCATGTTGTCCCACATTTTCTGGTTATTCCACTCTTTTGTTTTGTTTTGTTTTTATTTTTATTTATTTATTTATTTATTTTCATTTTTCATAGTCTTTGCTTGAGCTCTTCAGTTCTTCCACGGTATCTTCTAGACTTGATATTCTATTTTCTGCTTCATCCATTCTATTACTGAGGCTTTCTCCCTTCCTCTTTCCCATTGACTGGATGAGTATTCAATTATTCATAATCTGATTTGAGATACAACATTTCTTCCTTTTGTTGAAGGCCTCTTTCTCTAGGTTGTCAGTGGCATGGTGTGTTCACTGGATACCCAAATATCCTCAGGAGGTTGGGGGTGGAGGGTGCGGGTATGTGGCCCATGTGTAGGAAGCCAGGCTTGTCACTCACCTTGCACCTGAAGCAATGGGGCTTGGCTGGTCCTAGAACCTGCTGGCCTGGCTTGCCTCTCTCCTTGTGACAAAAACAACAGGGCTTAGATGGTCCTGGCATGGGAATCTCAATATCATCAAATTACATGGCATGAAAGTAAAGAAAAAAAAATCAATAAAAAATTAGAAATAAAATAGAATAAAAATTTCATTTCAATAAAAAGTAGTTAAAAATAAAAATGTATTTTTGCAAAAAAATAAGAGTCCATTATATATTGTATCATTTAATAGCATTTAAGTCACATGTTTGATTGTTCTCTAATTAAATTCTATTTCAAAAAGAAAGAGGGAGACCACGAGAAGGTAAGTTGTTATAGAAATATTAGAAACAAAATGGGAAATATAAAGGTAAAACAACAAACACAAAATTTTACTATTTTAGAAAAAAAAGTTGAAGAAAAATATAAAAAAAAATTATTATTTGTTTCGATGATGGAAAAATATTAGAATGTTTACTGGGACAAATTTTGATGTAAAAATGCAATAGTTGAATATAACTTTACCAGTTTTTTTAATTGGACCCAAGGATATAAGATTTAGATGATAAAACTCATTTTTAAAACATTTTTTCATTTATTATTTTATGTGTTTGAGTGCATTGCCTGCATGTATGTAACTCTACCTGTGTCATGCAATGCTGAGGTCAGAAGACAGTGTTGGATTTCCTGTAACTGAAGTTAGGGATTGTTATTTGCTGCCATGTGTGTTAGTTTCATGATTATGTTTTGTTTTACTATGGAATAGATCTCCATGTTGTGTATATAACAAATTTTCATTATCAAATCATCAGTTGAATGATATTTATTATTTTTTTCTCCATTTCATAACTATTGTGAAAAAGAGCTGTAAAAACTTGGTTGATCATATATATCTGAAGTATGGTGTTGAGTCCTTTGTCCTTTTGGTATATGCCAAATTTTATAACTGAATCATATGATAGGCATACTTTTAGTTTTTATAGTTTTCCACAAGGATTTTCAGAGTAGTTGCATCAATTTGCATTCCCACCAGAAATGAATGCTCCACTTTCTCCACATCATAAATCATCTACTTTGGTTTTTGAGTCAGGGTCTTGCTATGTAGCCAAATCTTATTTTGATTTCATAGCTATTCTCTAAAACCTGACAAGCTCTGGTCATATGTGTGCACTGCACTCTATTGCATAAGAAAGCTTCATGGTGAGAGCTGAGAGATGTACTAATATTCTATCCACCCTCGGTTCCACTATGTTCCATGAATCTAAAGTGTAGATACATCTCCTAGGTGTGGCTTCTCTCAGATCTTCTTTGATGAGTCCACATTTAAGATAGGGTAAGAAATCTCATTTGCCTTGAGATAACACACAGGCATGGTTTTCTCTAGGATCTATGACCTCTCCAGCCATGCATGCTTGGCTATAATTACAATGATACCTAAGAGTTCATTCCCATTGAGAGGGCTTTTAAGTCCAATTAAATAGCTTTTCATTGCCTCCCCAATAACATTGCCACTACTGTACCAATAGAGGTAGTTTACTGTCCTATTTTTGGTTGTTTGGATTTAGGACTGCATTAGACCATTGAATAGTTTTCTGCCTTAGCAGCCTGAATATTATACTACAGAAGTATTAGAGGTAGTCTTCAGAGAAGATGATACTAGGTCAGTTCCTGTTCCATTCCTCTAAGTCTTGTATCTGAATTGTGTCCTGTCTTCAGTAGTAAGGTCTTACCTTCAAGTTCTCATAGATAATTACGGGCTCAGAAGTAGCCTGTGTTGCTTTAGAATTCTCTTGGACAACTCTGACCAATGACTCAGAGGGAAATCTATCCTGTCTGGCACTGTACTCCTTGCCATGCAGCTCCCAGATATACAGATGTACAAATGTTCTGACACTGGATGTATATTTCTCAGGGGCTTCCCAAACCAACATTCTTCCCTCTGTCTTCCTAGGATACACAGTGTCCTTTAATATCTCCTCTCTTTTCCCCTGTCCAAATTCACTCCTTCTTCCCCATTCTAATCACCCACTATCCCAACCCTCTGCTCTAAAGCCAGCCTCCTTAATTACCTCTTCCCTCACCTTCATAGTTCCCTGCATGTCCCACTCTCCCCTCTCCCAGCCAAACACTCCTACTTTCTCCGCTTCTGCCCTGGTAACTTCTCTTCTCTGCTCTTTCAGCCTTTTCTTTCCTTTTATCTCAGTGTTTCCTTTGCATTTTCCTGGTTCCTGCTGTTACATACACACATGTGTGTTACATAAAAAGATTTGTTGCTGTGATGTGCAAATGGAGAACATGTGTCACTTGCTTTTCTGAGATTGTGTTTACTTCACTTAGTATAACAGACTCTAGTCTCATCTATTTTTATCTGCGAATTTTATAATTTCATCTTTTCTAATTGCTGAGTCGAACTTCATTTTGTCAATGTAGCACATTTTCATTATCTATTTATCATGTGAGGGACATTTAGGTTGTTTACATGCTTAGCTATTGTGAAAAGAGAAGCAACAAACATGAATGTACAGATATTTCTACATTAGGAAGAATCCATTGGGTATATGTTAAGGAGTGGTATAATCAGATCATTATCCCAGTCAGGCTGGCTAGGATCAAGAGAACAAAAGGTTGGCAGGGATGTGGAGAAAGGGGAGCGCTCATTCACTGCTGGTGGGAATGCAAACTTGTATGACTACTATGGACAGCAGCGTGTAAATTCTTAAAAAAAAAAGTAGAGATAATGTTTTGTTAAAATTTTTAGGTTAAGCTTCATAATCACAGTACTTTTTAATTTTTATTGAAGTTTTATGCATTTCATACAACAGTTATTCATCAAATTTAGACCCATTCTCCCTTGCTCCCACCCCTCACCCCACCAGAGCTCTTTTTATTTAAAATCATGTTTACTTCTGCCTGGACTTCAATTGAGAATAAATATGATTCAAGATTAATTTGTTATTAATTGAAACAGGAAAGTTTAAGAGTCATAAGGACTCTGGCTTGTGGATTTAAAAACTCTAGGAGCAGAGAAGAAAGGACACCATGTCTAGAATTATTGTCAAAACTGGAATCATATCTACCAATGCAGTAGACGCTTATGACTGATATAAATGTGGAATCATTTTTACCAGTGTTGTAGAAGTTTGGGACTGATAAGAAATTTGTACACAATGAATTTTCCAAAATGTTTTACTGATATGAAAAAATAAATGTGAAACCCAGTACTAGTTGTGATACCTCCTCTCAAGTTATTGGTCAAGGTTATCCCACAGACCTCCTCAAAAACACAGACTGCTCTCATTGCTCTTTGTTGGCTACCAGAACTTGATAGTACAGCCCTGAAGCTATAGACTCCACATATTTGGTAACAGGGCCTAGAGAAATTAAATATATACTGACTTGACATTTTCCTGTTGGCTAGCTTTTACAGCACCCGAAGTTGTTTATCAGTAGGAAAGAAGTCATCGAGTCTTACCAACTGAAAACTCTGTGATCTACAATAATGACTGATATGTCTACATATGCTGATGGGTAAAACAGTGGCATGAATATCATAGGAATTAACAAATTGTTTTTTGATTGCATTTAAAGCCTTCTCCACAAGCGTAAACATATGCTTGGTACTCTCCATCTGGTGAAACTGCAATGGTTGGGGATAACATATGCCCAAGATGTGAATCTACTACTACTAGTTTGCTAACTGGTCACAATATCAAAATGGCCTCTAAATTTGTATCTCTATCCCCATAAATTAGTGCCATTCTTAGACTTTATTAGAAAAAAGTCCAAAAAAAAAAAAAGGAAGAAAAATGTCCTTGTATAGTATATGAGAGAAACACATTACTGGTTAAGTGCAGAGAGTAAGTGTCTGTTGAGTGCTCAGCAGTAAATGATAAATTTATTTCTCACTCCTTTCCCCTCAAGGCTTGGGGAGCATCATCGAAGTCGAGGCAGAAAAAGTCTGAGTCAGAGACCAGTGTTGGTAATCAAGTCTTACTCTTAGCACCTATCAGACAACTCAAACTACCAAAGAGGCAGTCCTTATTCTTGGACAGTATTACTCCCTCAGCTATAGGGGTATGCTACTTCCAAGAAAATTAGCTATTTTTGCATGGGTTTTTCTGGGAAGATATCAATAAAAATACTCATCCAAGATTGGACACCAATGATGGACCACAATTTCGTACTCAATGAGATTTTTGAGTATGGATAACTGGGAAAGTTAAATCACAGAAAAGCCCATATCTGTACAGCTGATAGCTTACAAAACATGCATTACAAGATACTTTTGCACAAAATGCATCTCCACTCTACAGTCCCCTCGCTCATAGAAAGTTTATTGCTTTCATAACCTCATGAGTCACCTAACTTCTATGAGCTTTCTGGAGTCTTAAGTCTTCTCCTTCTGAAGAGGGACTGCTTTGGTTCAGAATAAATAGCTATAAAACAGATGTAGACACTTCTAGTGCATGAGGATATCCAGGGTGCTAGATCCACCATGATCTTATTCCGCTTTATTTTTTATTGTATACTATTGTGGAAGTGGGTAAGAGCCCTGATAAACACATAAAATAA
>VZQC01014654.1:1007907-1025191 GCA_009823505.1 Rhizomys pruinosus
TTTTTTTTTACTTCATAGTGGTTATTATTATATAACTGTTAATAGTTATTTTTTGGATTTTCCATAATGTCAGATTCAACTTATTGCCTAATAATATACTCAAAAATTTCAAATTCCAGAGGAAGCAATGTGCCAGATAATCCCACCTGTGTGTTATTTTAAGAAGTTTTCAAATTCCAATTTTGATTACTAACATCAACTTCATGTTACATATCACAAGACAAACAGTTAATGTGACTATATATCTATATGCAACTAAGTGGCTTTCAGAAGGAATTCAACTTAAAGTGTTTGCAGCAGGGTCCAAATTTTTCTGAAGTGAGCTGACAGAAAAGTTAGTAGCCTGGATATAGATAAGATAAAGATGAGATAAGATAAGATAAGAGGAGACAAGTTATGAGGAGATAAGGAATCCCAGACCAGCACCAGAAGGGAGCTTGTATATAGACCAAGAATCTTGTAGACATTCTCCTCCCTCAAAAATGGATTCAGAAGCTCGTTGTAAACAGAAACTCCTGGGGAAAGGCATAGCCAGAAAAAAAATTATATACATTACTCAGTAACTTCGAGAAGGGCACAATCTCAATAGTAACAGCCACCAAACATAAAACAAATTAAATGTAAATTTAGTGTATTTTCTGAAACAAACTCAACTTTGTTTCCTAAATAACTATACTTTTTAGATTAAAAAGAAACCCAAATTTGTCTATGACCCTTACAGTTCCTAAGTAATCTTTCCTCAACTTGAAGATGTGTGTAATTGTATGTCACACCAATTCATTGTTCATCATATCTCATGATCCATGATTGCCTCACAGACTCGTTCAACCAAAAACCTTCCCTCGGGAGTTCTTTATCTCGATATGTAACCCCTCAAGCATGTGAGTTTTCCAGATGTTATGACAGATATATATATATACCCCTCTTGTCAGGAAAATCAGTAATAGCCTTGATGTTCTAACTTTCCTTAAAATAGACACTTTAACACATTACTCTAGAATTCATCCAAAGGATTGGGAAAAAGAATACTGTCCGCTTTGAGTAAATTCGTTTTCTCCCATCCTTTGGACAGCAAGTAGGGTTTCTTTTGCTTCTTGGTTCACATGTAATTTATTTTATATAGTATCCTGGTTCCCTCTTTCTTAAAGAATTTTTCCAAGCTATGTTTCTAAGTTCCTTTTTTCCCTCTATTTTTTTTCTGTGAAATATCTATCTCTTAAGTTGTTTTGTACTATGGTTTTAAAAATAGTCAATTCAGGAGTGGAGAGGTGGCAAAATCTTGAGGGACCCTGGGTCCTTGGGGGACTGGAAAACTCCAGAGAGACCTGGGAAGCACTTCTCCTTAGGAGCAGGGTGCTGTGAAAACGGAGGCAGACAGAACTAGACCTGCACAGGTCTCAGCCCAGCCACAGGAACCACATGGAGCAGCTGTTGCAGAGGGTATTTGGTGAAGTGGATTTTCAGTGAGCTCAAAGGAAGGTTCTCAAAAGACAGAGAAGAATGTTTACAGAAGATTGCCTGGAAAGGAAAGTCACTGTAGGAGAAGAGAGATGACTTCTTTTTAGTATACATTGACTTTTAAGGATGTATCCATTGACTTCTCCCAGGTGGAGTAGAAATGCCTAGACTCTGTTCAGAGAGCTTTGCACAGGGAGAGGATGTTGGAGAATTACAATAATCTGGTATCTATAGGTCTTGTTAGGAGTAAGCCTGTTCTGGTCTCTTGTCTGGAGCAAAGCAAAGAGCCCTGGAATGTGAAGAGAATGGAATGTGTAGTCAACCAGGGTGCTGGGAATCAAACTCAGGTCCTCTATAAGAGCAGTTGGAGCTTTTTAACCACTGAGTTATCTCTCCAACCTCCAGAGAATTTATAATGGAGAGAAATCCTGCAAATGTGAAGATTGTGATCAATTATTTATAAAATTGTCACATATAAAAAGTCATCAGGTGATCCAAACTAGAGAGAAACCCTACAAATGTAAAGAATGTGACAAGTCCTTTAGATATTGGGCAGGTCTTAGATGACATGAGAGAATTCATACAGGGGAGAAATCCTACAAATGTGAAGAATGTGTCAAGTCTGTTAGACATAGGGCAGGTCTTAGACAAAATGAGAGAATTCATACAGGGGAGAAACCCTACAAATGTGAAGAATGTGAAAAGTTCTATAGGTAAAGGTCCCATCTTAGACGACATGAGAGAATTTATACAGGGGAGAAACCCTACTAATGTGAAGTATGTGACAAGTCCATTATTCAAGGACCTGATCTTCAAATACATGAGAGACCTCATAAAGGGGATAACCCCTACAAATGTGAAGAATGTGACAAGTCCATTATTCGAAGGGCACATCTTAATTGACATGAGAGAATTCATACAGGGGAGAAACTCTACAAATGTGAAGAATTTCACTAGTTATTTATTTGAAGGACTGATTTTAGAGTACATGAAAGAATTTATAAATGGGATAACCCCTACGAATGTGAAGAATGTAACAAGTCCTTTATTTGAAAGGCACATCTTAGAGTACATGAGAGAATTCATACGGGGGAGAAACCCTACTAATATGAAGAATATGACAAGTCCTTTATTGGAAGGCCTGATCTTAGAGTACATGAGAGAATTCATGCAGGGGAGAAACCCTACAAATGTGAAGAATGTGACAAGTCTTATATTTGAAGGCCTGATCTTAGAGTACATGAAGGAATTCGTATAGGGGAGAAAACCTACAAATTTGAAAAGTGTGAAAAGTCCTTTACTGATAAGTCACCATTTCAAAGACATCACAGAATTCATACTGAAAGGAGATAGCAGATATCTAAGTGCCACAGTCATTCATTTATCCATATGTCAGATTCAAGTATATAGCAAGAAAGCATAGTGGAGAAAGTTTACTATTGTACAAGTTTGGCAGATCTTGGACCCATTCTGTAGAGAACAATACAGAATCTGTATGAGAGGGAAAGTTTTACATGCAATAATCTTGCCTAAGTATTTAGTATACATCTAAATTTTAGGAAAACTGCAATGTCTACTGAAGAAAATTTTAGAAATATCAAATGATAAAGTCTCATAAATTTTCATTCTTAATTCAATATGAGACAATTCTTAGGTATGAGTAACTAGAAACTTAAAGACATGAATGAAGTTTTACTTGTTCATCCATTCTTGTCAAATATCACAGAATCTAAAATTGAAATAAATTTAATTCCAAAAATGATTTTAGGTATAATTCCATTTAGCTCATGTCTTAAGACACATCAGAAATTTCATACTGAGCAGGAGTTTCACAAAATTATGTTGTTAAAATTTTATTCACTGTCAAAACCTCACAGTGTGCATTAGCAACACAAATATCTATGATATGTCAGAAATTTGCAAAGAGTTATAACATGTGAATGTTTGAAAATTTCTGGCTTATATACAATGTAGAAAATCCTAAAGTACATGAATGAGAAGTGTCTTTATTTAAGTATTTAATGGTAAATAAAATATTTCCAGACCTCATCTCCTTCTAGTAATACATGGTTCATTAAAAAAAATAGTCAATTCCAAAACTAAAAAGACCTTTTCATTGTCCATATTTTTCACTAATTCTTGAATATAAACAAAGCATATAAACAAAGCATTTAGTAGACATTTAATGGACATAAATATATTTCTGTGTGTATCAAACTGTATTGATCTTTTATCTCCCCCTTTCTAATAAAAATCTTTTAGATCTTTGTATGCTGCTCCTGACACATTTCCTTAATAAATGGCAGCAATATATTAGTGAAGGAAATGATTAAAAACTTCCATGCTATTCTTTTCTATCAAGTAATAGACTTCATCTTATCAATGCTCAAAGCACATCGGTAAAGATAAATTTCTTCCAAGAAATTTCATATTGAACCCAACTTTAAGAGAAACCCAAAGTGAATGCACATTACTAAAACAGGAAATGGCACTTTAGAATCATTACTTTATAAAGATTAATCCACTGACCACAAGTAAATCAATTTGTAGGTAATTCAAAATAGTTGAATTTCTGTGACTAAATAAATATTTCCAGATAAACTAGGTAAGGCTTTTAGCTTGTAAAAAGATGTAAATATGAAAATGGCATGCTACAAGTTTTATAAATAAAGTTAATTTATGTATGGAACTTGAACTATGAAATTTACAATTAAAATAGAAATTTTAATTACATTTATTCAGAAGTAATGCATTCAAATGTAACATTTTGATTTGAATGACATGTAAAACTAAAAAAAATTCAATATTCTTATATATTGCTTTTTCAACATTAGAACACTCTAAAAAAGATATCAACTGCAACTGCGAATAATTTTGAATTTTTTTTTGATAAAATAATCTGAACAGTATAAATAAGGGAAGAATTTATATTTGTATACATGCTTATTTTTTGACCTGTTTGCCCATATGCATCTGTGACTGGATCCTCGTGCACATGTATTTTACCAATGAATTAAAGTAATTTACTTATTTCTTCAAGTCCCAGCTTTTAACACTATGTCATCTTTCATTTGAACACAGACAGGAACGAATAAGAAGATTTGTATTTTTGTAATTGCATTAATATTTGAAAAGATATTTACTCTTCTTATTTTATTCCCTCTATGTCTGAAGTTTAAAGGATTTTTTTTTGTTTTGTTTTGTTTTTTCTGGAAAAGTTTACTGGATTTACCTTCTCTGGTTTCACATTATAATGGCTGTCAATAAAATGATTTCAGCCAGCTCTGAAAATGTACATGAGGAAAGTGTAATATAAAAAGAAGTCATATGTAAGAACAAATCCTCTAACAAACCCATTTCATTTTCAACTAAATTACTAATGTCATGGGCTTTTTCACACTTTTCCAATTCTGTACTATCTAATTTTCCATGTAATTATTGTTTGTGCTAAATGGGATCTTTGGCAACAATCTGATGCTTTCTGACTTATTTCCACATGGCATACAACTCAATCATGAGTTTGCATCATCAATTTTGTCTATAATATGAGGTGTAACAGTGATGGAGCAATGCAAATTTGTTTAAAACATCAATTTTTCATGGTCATTTTGTATTAATCAGTTAGGCTTACTGTAAATGAATGCTCAGTATAAACCCAATGGCATATTTTAGAATGTGAATCTGTATTTCTCCTTTTTGGAAAGTTCAGTTCTGCTAGATGGAGCATAGAAATTACAGAAATGAAGCATTTTGCATCATGTTTCAATATTCTGGATCAAGAATTGAACTCATATTCTAAATTTTTGTTATAAAGTTTGTATGGAATCAATACTCCATAAGGACAGAAAATATACTGAGTGAAGGGTTTATGTCATATGAAGATACTGGTTTTGTTTATGATCACTGTATATCAAAGAGGAAAGAAAATGCAAAATTATACTGACTCACATAGAAATAAAGTGTCATCAGTTTTAAAAATGTACTTTATTTCTATACAAACACAACTAAATGTACACGAATACTACATATATATACATATATATATGAAACATTATATACATGGCTATTACATATACATGATTTATACTATACAAAATCAAGCATATCTGTAGAAAATGCAAATACATACATAAGTATGCATATACACAACTCACTTTCATTTAAGAACTGCTTCTTCTAATTTATTATTCTGTATTTTGAGTATTATTTTTAGTATTTTGCATTATGTGTATTTGTCTCTAAGTGTGGATTCTCTGCAAAGGAGTGCCAGTGTCCACTTAGTCCAAAGGGGTCAGATCCTCCTGGAAATAAACTCAGTTACTCTGCAAAAGCATTTCACATTTTTAACTGCTGAGCCATGTCTCCAGTCCCAAGCAGCCTCTATTTTTAACCTGGTTAACATTGTGCATTATATCTAAAATCAAGGAATTTTATTACTGTAATAATAGCATAGTCAAAATAATTTTCCTGAGGATGCAGTTTAAATATATGTCTATATCTGGTATTTGAAATGTATCAATAATATTCTCAAAATAGGATTAAACCCTACTATTTTTTAAAATGCTGTTCCATTATCAAAGCACTGGAACCAATTTGAAAGTTTGAGAATCATTAATCACCATTTAATTTTTAAAGCATTAACTCTTACATAAAATCCAGGTCTTTCAAATACCAAAGTCACTGATTGCAAAGAAGGTAAAGAAAGTAGAAGACTGGGGCTGGAGAAATAGCCTAGTGGTTAACAGAGTCAACTGCTCTTGCAGAGGACCCGAGTTCGATCCCCAGCACCCACATGGCAGCTGAGAACTTTCTTCGACTCCAGTTCCAGGGAAATCTGATGCCCTCTTCTGACTTCTGCGGCATTGCACGACATGGGTGCACAGACCTACATGCAGACAGTACATTCATACACATAAAAAATAAATAAAATTTAAAGAAGATAGTAGAAGACTGATAAAAAAGTTAACTGGATTAAAGAAAATAAAAACTCAAGAGGGAAAAGAAGATGAAAACTTCTGTCTTGTTAATTAAGAAAAGTCACTAAACTGTGATTAAGTAACTCTGCAACAATGGTAGTGGATCTGAGTTACATATGAACATCTAAGAATTATTTACACTGAACCCAGTAGTTATATCTGACTTTGCATCCATAGGTGCAAAAAGAATATGCTAACATCTCAATCTGAGTGCTTAGCACAACTCTATTTAATCATGTCACAAGTTGCACTGAGATATCTTCCACCACAAGATAACCACAAAATTAGATAACTCTCCATATTCTATTTTGCTGTTTCTTGCACTACAGATTTTCTTGCCTTCACCCTTCATCAAGGTTTAAGCTAATAACAGAAAATCATTATTGAATTGTACCTTCTGCTGACAGTCCCAATGTAATATCCAACTTAGAGTTTCTAATATATTTTCTTAAGTTTAAAAAATACTGAAGAAACAGCCAAAATAACAAAAAATTCCAATTGATATCAATTAAATTAAAGAGTCATCTGCTACATTTTCAAAAAAAAAGATGAGAAGAATATTTTTTTAATTAATTTTTATTGATGCTTTGTGCATTTCATACATTTTTTCCAATTCAGTTCAGGCTTATTTCCCTTTCCCTCCCCCCCNTCATTATAAGTTTATCAGTTTTGAAAGAAGAAATACCATGTTCTACTCTGTAGATATAGGAGATTCTCATATCCAATCCTCAGAAGTCTGTTGAGGACTCTGCAGGCTGGAGAAAGGATATACACTCACATTAGATAGAGTTGGGGGTGGTGGGGCCCTAACTGAACTCCAACTGAATTCAAGACTACAGAACTACTCATGCTCTCTAAGAGGAGGGATTCATGCTTCAGTGGATAGAGAGGGTAGAAGCAGGATCAAGATGTTGCTGGGGGGTGTGATTCTGGGGTGTCTTCTAGTATTGAGGGATGCAGAGAGCCATGTAAAGGTGGTCCGGGTAGAGGTGTTTTATTTTGTTTTTGGTTTACGTGGAGCTATGCTAAGCATGTGTTCCTGTGACTGTATGGAGAGAAGTGTGTCTGGGCTGAATTGGAAGTGTGATGACTGGATTATTTTAAAGGTAATTCATAGACAGATGGTTGGATTAGGTGAGGTAGAAATGTACCACCTTTAAATATTATTCATTCATTGGATCCAGACCTGTTCCACCACCATTTAATATTTCTTTAAATTTATGAATCTAATTTGTAGTGTACATAAAAGGTCTCTTCGCTATGTGTAGGTTCATCTAAGCTAAGAACATGGTGTAACCTTGGCACTAACTGAACGAAATTGAAATCCCAGTTTTTCTCCAAACCTGGGAACTGAAGTTTGCTTTGAGCTTACACAGAGCAGTTGAAGATGAGGGTGTTTAGCCTAAAAAAGACAAGATTTTGGGCTACCCCCCACAAATGAACAATATAATTTATCTATTCTAATATTTTAAAGCCAGTCCTTTCCATTTTCTTAAGACATTGGATCCTCTAGATTATCTGTTTCAATCACGCAAATGGCCACAGGAAGTGAACCTCACTAATTCCAGGTAAATAAGATTCCTTCCTGCCACTAGGTCAGTTTTGGAGGAGTTGTGCCTGACTCTTCCTCTTCTTATGGAGTGTTGTCATAAGTCAAGTTGGTGATGACCAAGAAGGTACAACCAAGCATGGGAAGAGCGAGCTTCCTTAAAGCTTGCTGGCTGGAGGACAGTACTATTCAACAGAGTCCTATCCACGGACATGCACCCTTTGGTCTTATTGTCTACATCTTAGCCAGTTATGAAACAAAATATTTTTTAATAACTTAAAACGAACTTCACATCTTAAACTCAGATATAACTCTCCAACACAAAAAATATACATAAAATATTTCTTGTCATTTTAAAATATGAACACAATATTGTAATCGTTAGAAGAAAACAGAAATGGATTTTACTATTACCTTATTTTTGCACAGTTTAGCTGTCTCTGGACACTAAATCCATCCCTAGTCTCACATATTTCCTCTTTGGTTCAAGCATCTAATTGTCATTTTATTCTCTCCTTTGTAATAGCTGTCATTGGATAATGGAAGAATCAATCAAACTTCTTTTTCCTTCATGTCCCTGAAGCAACAGAACTTTATTATTTTTACTCTAGTGACACTGAGAAGCCTGAATCAATATTGACAAAACATCAAGTCTTTTTGAAAAACATTGCTATGATAGCACTCAGAACTTAACCATTTCACACCTTTTATACTTATGGAAACTCAACATTTATTTTCCTCACAAACACATAGGACTTAATCTCTTGGTAAATCATTCTGCTGCATTTGAATTGCAGTCACTGTAACTGATTTCTAAAGTACATAACTTGGATTCATTTCTACATCTGAGAACAAAATCTAGCTCTAAAAAAAGGAAATTGATAATCACATTTTAAAAATTAAAGTCTCTTTAGAATAGAAAGCTGGTCTTGGAAGCAATCTGATTTTGTTTTGGCTATTGAGAAAAAAAAACTTAAGTTTCCTGCTAAACTACTAAAAACTTACTTGGAGATGAATGGGTATTTTAAACCTGGAAGCAACTCACACTTCAAATTATTTTAAATAATTGATATTGATTACCTTGAATAACAATCTGAAATACACATCTACCAAAGACCTATTTGCTTTTGTTGTTGTTTGTATGTTTCTCTGTTAAAATTTTTTATTATTCTTGTATGGTGTATGATGTACGTGTCTGCATGTAGGTCTGTGGGCATCCCGTGTCAGGCAGAGCCACGGAGGTCATGAAGAGGGCGTCAGATTTGCCCCTGGAATGGGTTAAGATGGTTTCTCAGCCCCCATGTGGATGCTGGGATTGATCCTTTGGTCCGCTGCAATGAGCAGTTTGTGCTCCCAAACCCACTGAGCGCATCTCCAGCCCCAGACCTATTTTGTCTGTTAAAAAATTATTCAATTTTTCAGTTGAGTTTATCGCTGCAATTGAATACAAGACTTTATGAATCAAATTTAGAACCATTCCCCCTTCATAGCCTCCACCCTTGGCAGAGCTCTTGCATTCTGCCATACATGTCTAGCATATTTTTCCTGTAGTCTTTTTTTTAATGCAGAAATTTGCTGTTTCAGTCATCACCTTTTGGACCATTCTTTTTTGTTGCTATGTTCCTTTGCAATTTGGTATTGCTCCAAATATGCATATGTATGTGCTACGGCATAATACACAAAATTATGAACGTCTGAAAATAAACCTATATTAAATTCCCAAAACATGTTTAGGATCATTTTTGACAGTGAGAGTGTATACAGGTAAAAAATATACTACTTTACATTTCACATTACATAGCAAGTTGATGCGATAACATTAGGTATAATATTTACGCTAAAAAAGAAAGAAAAAAAAGAAATTATCTCAGTTTACCTTAAATAGATGATTTGGTATAGGATGCCAAGAATGAGGAACACAATATGTTGGTTTTTCTGGGATGTGTTTACACAATCACTTACAAATATGACTTATAGTTATCATCCATTTACTGAAAATTATGGAGTCATCTTTCTTTACCACATGCATTTAATTACAATTGTGTAGATGTAATCACAATAATTTTTATCTCTGACAGTTGAAGGACACTTGGGTTGCTTCTAAGCAGTCTTAACATTAGTGAAGAGAGCTGCAATAAACATAGAAATACATGTACCTCTGTGAGAGGATGAGTCTGGTGGGTATATACCCAGGAATAGTAGTAAGACTGAATCAGATGGTAGGTTCATTTAGTTCTCCACACTGCTTTCCATAGGGGTTTTAGGAGTTTGCATTCCTAGAAGAAGCAGATGAATGTTTCCCTTTCCTCACAACCTCTCCAGCACTTTTTTTTTTTGTTCATTATATTTTATTTTCTTGACATAAGCCAGTCCTTAACAGGAGTAAGATAAATCTTAAGGGGTTTCAATTTGCATTTCCTTTAATTTTAGCAATGTTGAACACTTTTAAAGATGTTTCTTTCGGCCATCTTCACTTTCATTTTTGTCCTCTTTCTTTTTAGAGTAGTCTTAATACCATTCTTTGTTGTCATTTTTAAAAGTAAGATAAGCCAGGTGTGGTGGCATACACCTTTAATCCCAAGCCTCTGAGGCAGAGGCAGGCTGAATGCTGTGAGTTCAAGGCCAGCTCTGGTCTCACAGATCGAGTTAGGCGAGGGCTACAGGCTGGGAACTACAGGGAGACCCTTTCAAAAAGATGATAATATGACATACTTTTGCTTCTCTACCTAGCCAGTCCTATCACCTTAACTGTAACTACAAAGCACACTACTGGGTCTCCCTGAGTCAAAAGCACCTCCCGTCGCCCCAGCTACACCCCTCCACCTGCCTGGAAATAATGTGCAGCAGAGCGCAGCCATGGTGCCTGTATATCCCAAATTAATTGGCTATGGGCTCTCCCCTTGGAGAAAATAACCCATGGCTGAAGGCCACAAGCTTACAGTCACTTACGTTAGATGTTGTAAGCCACACGTAAGACCCCTGTCATAGTTATCAGGGGGAGAAATTGTAATTCATGGATTACATATCACAAACATGTTCGATGCTAAAGTACCTAACCATAACCTATTAGTTCGCTTAATACCTATATATCTAAATGCTTGTTCTTCATTAGAGGATCGAGTTAATCCTGGACAACTGTCAGCCCATGAAAGGAACAGCCAGAATGGACAGCAAGTCCAGTAACACTCCAGAGAGAGGGGACTGTTTTACGCTCCATCAGCCACCTGTGGCCCTTTTCTAAAGCCTAGGGAACAAACCTGCGAGAGGGGGTGACGAAAATGTAATGGAGGCTGCGATTGGTGAATGGTGAAACTAAAGCAAATGTAGTCTGGGACACTCATTTGATCAACTTGATTGAACAAACAACCTCAACGCCCCACTGGATGGTGGGGCTTGTAGTGTTTGGGCACAAAGCCGGCAGGATAGGTGTGCATGAAGGAATGCTTGTACTCATGGATATCACTATAGCTAAAAATGAAGAAAGAAAAAAAACTGAGAAAAGAATGACGGACATGTTATGGCCAAGAATGCATGATCTGGGATGGGGTGGGGTGGGGGTCATACTTAGTAAAATCTTATTCTGACATGCCTAATCAGAAATATAAATATTTTAGTGCTATAACTTGGGTACTTAAAGAAAAAATCTCCTTACTCTCTTCCAGCACTGGGAGGCAAAGGCCTGTGGATGTCTTGATCTGGTTTGGGTGGAGAACTGGTACCAGAATGGCTTGGGCTATCCCTCCTAGGCTAGCTAATGGGCTTTATTGTGTTTCCTATCTGTTTCCCCCACCCCCTTCCTTCTCATAGGAGGTAAACATTCCTCCCTGGGTTTGAACTGGTGTCCTGCTGGTCTGCTGGTCTGGAAACTCTTGAAAGTTCCCCAGCCTGGTGTGGTTGACCACACCTTTAATCCTAGCACAGCCAAGGTCTTTAGGTGCAGAGATCATTACTGTAGAATTTCTGAGTACTGTTACAAATGTAAGAGTCATATTTTACCCTGATTTAGGTTTTCATCTCTAATTTAGAGTTTTCATCAAGGTGCTAAAGTTTTGTGTTTGAAACTAGTTAAACATTTGTTTCATGGAGCTGTTTAAATAAATAGGGTTGTATCTAATGCTAATGATTTGCTTGATATCAAGTAAACTGTCATGTGAGCTAAAAGGGTTAAACATTCTCTCTTCTTACTAGTGCACTCTGCAGACCTTTCACTCCTTTTCCATTGAGTTTGACTTAGGAGCTGTTACCTTGTAGCAGATCAGTATTAACATCTAGTTGGTTACAGAGGCTGACCATGGGGCTCTCCATGTGGATGCTGGTCACACTGACTGATGGAAAAGATATTTTTTTGTGGCATTGAGGTGGCAACCTCAGTGATATATAAAAACTGAACTGAATTTTAAGCTAATGTGAAATCTTAATAGAGGACATTTTAATAAACAAATGCCTTGAAAGTATTTAAAATGTTCTTCTGTATTCCAAAATGTAAAATATAACATGACAGACTTTATGTGTCTGACATTATATCTGGGAAGGAAGGGAAGACTTTAGGCCCTTCACAATCTGCTGTTGGAGGCTTGACAGGGCTACTCGAATCCTTATAGACATAGTCTTTGGTCCAGAAGGAAAGTTTAAAAAGTTGCTGTGTGAACTTGTTTGTCATTGTCAATTTGCATCCCTGCCATAAAGCAAGAGGCATGGTTGCCTGGGTGGATATAGAGGGTGTTTAGTCCTGAGATGTTCAAAACTAAGAGCTCAATTTTTATTGAACATTTCTGTGATTTTTTGAACTATTGTATTTGAGATAACTATCCCATCTTGTTACACAGGAAATAAGTATTAATTACTTAGTAAATCTGCACAATTAAGGGTTATTCAAGGTAATAAAAGAATATAAAAGGAGAAAATGTTAAAAAGGTATTTTTTAGTAAGGATTTAGGTGAAGATGATGAAAAAGTATGCAACTGATAAAAGTCTGAGGAGGTTTGTTGTGACAGGTAAAACGGACAGAATATAAATAAGCTTAAATTTGTAATGTTCAGTCAACTAGTTTGAAAATCAAAATGTATATCTAGTCAAGGTTTGTTTAAGAGTGTTCAGTTTTTGTCCAACCTTTCAAGGTATAGAAAAATGATAAGATGCCTGTATTAAATTAAATTGTATAAACACTCAAGCTAGTTTACTAGTAGCTTGAATAGAATTGTGAATATACAGAGTTGTTAATTTTTATTCCTCTCCTGGCTTGGACCTGACTCCCTGTTAACAGGTTTGGATTAAATGGGCACTGGAAAATTGTAGGTTACCTATGGATACTGAAAACTATACTTTATGTTTCTTGCAAAATTTGCTATTTGATATTTCCTTTAACCGAACCAGATAATTTGGCTCAAAAAGCTAGATTCTTTCTTCCTGAACCAGCTGCATGCAGTGCAGAAGAAGACAGTCTGGATGGGCTTGGAACCCTTATCAGTTTATTTCCTTTCTTCTGGTATGTGTTACAACTCCTGTCTTTCCGGGAAAACTATAAATCAGGATAAAGGATCTGAAAAAAAAAAGGATTGTCCCTGTTTGTAGTAACTGTAGTGAACAGTTTCACATTTAAAATAAGCCTGAAATTGTTTAATTTGATCTTGCAGGTTATGCCTGCTTAATGTATGGTGTTAAGTCCCTTCTCCAGTCAGTATTATACAAAGCTGCTTGAACTTTTATCCAAGCCTTATCTAGAATATTATACAGTAATTAAAGGTGTTAGCCTGGTGTAGCTTAGCCTTTCTGGGTGGATAACTACCATACTTAAATTCCCATGCCATTTGGCTGAGGGACCTAAGGAACAACTTTGCTGCTTGCCCTCTGAGGTCAACCAACCCTGGGAACTATGTCTGGGGGCACCTCTTGAAATGTCCTGCAATTGTGAGTCACCAGTCCTCCTTAGGCAGGAAGGTCTTAGACACCCACTAATGGGGGACTATAGAAAGTGTCCAGTCTGCAAAGAGGAAAGTCTTCAAAGGGAAAGCCTGGTCTAGAAAGACCTGACTTTGTCCTCATGTGGATGGAACTGGCAAATGAAAAACCAAGAGGAGCCAGAGGCCTCTCCCCCGAAAGGCCCGAGTGGCCCCTGAATACCAGATCCTCAACTGACCTTGAGAAACAAAAAATGGTTAATGTGGGCTAATTGTGTGGACTTAGACACCCAAGAGGAAGAGTGTAACCAAGAGATAAGTAATCACATTTCCTTTAAAGTCTAAAAGATTGTACCTGCAAACACTAGATTTTAAGTCATTTAAAGTAATATGAGATCTGTTGTTACCAAATAAAAATGTTTCCTCTTTCTCTTTAAGCAACCACCTAAGGGAAACTCACACCATGACTATTGAAACTTGCTGGAAAGCAGATCCTGAGTCCAGACACCATAGCCAAATGAACAAAAGGAGAGGCTCAATGGATGCTTTGGAACCCCTCATTGAGAAATTCTAAAGGACCTTTAATTTGCATATTTAACTCACCCTGTTCATTTCCTAGTTCCCTGTCTAAAAAATGCACCTAGCTACTCTCACCTTCACAGGCACTGGCTAAGGATTTTGTTCTTTATACTTTTGGGGTCTTTCAGATAGATCCCCTGAGCAGGAGTACCCCAGTTTCCACCTTCTATGCCCCCTTTCAGCATGGAAGAAATCAGAGCAGTCAGTGCCCCAATTCCCTCTCAGCAATTGGGGTAACCTCCTCAGAGGGTAATGTGATAAAAGTAGGAGCTAAAAATTGCCTAGGAAGTTTAGGATCAAGACCCCCCAGAGAGCCAGTTTATTTCTCACCTGAGAGCTGAAGACTTCCTAGATCTGCCAGTAAACTTGTCCTTCTGGTTGCTCTGACTTGTGGACCATGCATCCTTAACTCACTTGTCATATTTATTAGCCAGTGGGTAAAATCCATTAAAATCATGGTACTCAGGACCAGGTATGTGCCCATATATGACTCCCCTGAGGAAGAAAATAATGGAATCTAAGATTAGCCTCCCAGTATACAACTCGAAGGGGGGAATATAAGAGAGGCCCACACTGACTCCATTTTGAGTGTAGCCACCATTTTAAGCAATTACTGGAACCTGCCCAATTCAGGATAAAGGTCAATTGCTGAAGGTCAGTTTCTAGAGCCCTCAAGAACAGCTAATAAAATTTAAATTTGTCTAAAGATAACCATTGATACTGTTGATATATGAGGACAGGTGGACTGACTCAACATTTCCTCATTCCTGTCCCAAGATTATGTCTAAAGATAACCTTTGGTGTGTGGGGACAGATGGGCTGACCTAACCATGAGCTGTAACTCTGCTATTATCCAATAAGGCTAGAAGTTACCCAAACCCCACTAAACTTCCCCTAAAAGACATGTGAGCCAAGTTATCAGGTCAGAGCCTTTTAATTCCCACCCCAGCATGCTGATTTACTTTTTCCCCTGAAATAAAGTCTTAGTTTTCCATCCTTTGGTGTGTCTGGTGTGGATTCTCGAACCATAATGAGAGCAAGAAGATCACTGCAGCTTAAAGCCAACCTTCTAGGCTAAATAGAGAATTTCAGGCCAACCTGGCCAGGTGTTGCACAGGACTGTCCTGCAACAGACACATGGCAGTCAGTCACCATCTTCCCATGCTTGGTGGCACCTGCTTGCCTAGGATCATCACAACTAAGCTTGTTGACTGTTGTTTTCAGCAAGAAAGGAGGGGTTGTGAGAGTTATCCACTCTCACCAACAAACCAGTCAGGCCCAGTTGCACCAGGGGAAGAGGCTAAGGATATATAAACTGAGGAAGCCATGGGAGGGTCTCTTGAGGCTGTGAGGAAGACATGATCCACCTAGATTCCTGGATGCCTGGATGAAGACTTTCCAGTGTGGCCTTAGGAGTGAAGCACCCACAGTCCTGTAAGCAAATCCTCACCTATTGGTCTATAAGTAAGCCCAATAAACTCCCTGGTGAGTTTATTTACTTTGTGATCCAAAGGAAATAATTTTCTAGACTGCAGCTTGGTGAAATCAGTCTTCGAGTTGTTGTAGGGACCAAGGGAGGAGAGGGGCAGACTCTGAGCCTCCCAGAAGGAATTTTAGCTACAACAGGGAGTAAGATTCTGTCTCAAACAAACAAGCAACCAAACAATAGCATAGAAAAACAAAGTCACTTGAATATGGAAACAGTGACAGTGGGTTGGAGATGTAGCCCAGTGTAGCCCACTGTAATTAATTCAAGGAACTAAACTGGAGAGACAGCTCACTGCGTAAGAGCAGTGGCTGTTATTGCAGAAGACTGAGTTTGGTTTCCAGCACCAACATGAGAGCCAACAATCATTGTAATTCCATTTCTACATCTGACACCCTTTTGTGGTGTCTGCAAGCATTGCTTGCATAAGTGCACCTACATATGTACAGACAGAATGCTCATACTCATAAAAATCAATATTTTGTACAAAGAAGACAAGCCTAAACCTTTATACATATAAAAATCATGTCAAGGAGTGTCACAGAAATATAAAAAGGAATACAGGATAAAGCACAGGGGTTTGGAGAGATGGCTCAGATGTTAAGAGCCCTGACTACTCTTGGAGAAGACCTGGGTTCTGTTCCCAGCACCCATGTGATGGCTCACAACAGTCCAGTTCTAAGGGATTTTACAGCTGCTTCTGACCTCCATAGGTGTTACAAAACACGGATGCACTTATATACATTCAGGAAATGTATTCATATGCACAAAATAAAAATAATAAATAAAATATTTTTCAAAAACCACAAAAGGCCAAAAGAATTGTCAGGCTTATGGGAAGAAATTGACAAGTCCAATGCTGATTGCTAGTTTTGATTCTCTTATGTTGAGGGTAAAATGTGCCCCACAGACTCACATGCAGAACACTTGGTCCTCAGCTGGTGGTGTTATTTTGGTAGGTAGAACTTTAGGAAGTGGGGCCTGGCTGGAGGAAGTAGGGGGTGTACTTTGAAGCTTACACCTGCCTCAGGTTCCTTCCTCTCTCTGCTTCTTGTCTGCTATGACATGAATAGCCTCTGTGTACCCTGGCTGACAAGTGCTCTGCCTCACAATGGACCTAGAATAGTGAATGCATGGTCTTAATCCTCTGAAATGGGAGCCAAAGTAAATATTTCTTCCTTTAAGATGTTTTGACGTCCAGCTTGTGGGTCAGCAAGACAGCAGGTAAAGGTGCTGCCACCAAGTCTGATGACCTGAGTTCCATCCCCCCTGACTCCCATGGTGGAGAGAACTGACCACAGAATTTTGTACACACACACACACACACACACACACACAC
>VZQC01014654.1:1043385-1075264 GCA_009823505.1 Rhizomys pruinosus
ATATATATACATATATTAAGCAGATACTTGTGTTGTTCCCTTTTGAATGTGCAACTGAGATAAGTGTTAAGTGTTGTCATATTTAGGTTATTAGATACTGAAGGATTAAGTATTCCTCAAGGACATTACCACCTACTTTAAGATATAGTGCTTTGCTATTGCACATGAGACACTTATAACATGTTAGGTGGAATTATGACCTTGCCATTGTTCACAATTAACATTTAAACATAACATAAGGAGAGGCTATTTATTGGTTGTCAAGTTGACAAGGGGTGGACTTGTGATGGTTAATCCTGGGTGTCAACTTGACTGGACTAAGGAACAAATGAGAGAAAAAAGATCTTCAGATTGGACTACCTCAACCCGGATGGCCCACCCCAAATGTGGGCATTACCTTCTGCTGGCAGGCCATATTAAAGGCCATGGCAGAGGGAGCTGGTCCCTTTTTTCCTGTGGCTTGCCTCTCTCTCACTGGTGAGTTTGTCTTGCTGCTGTAATTAACCCTTTGGATCCCAGCATGTATTGAGACCGGCAGATCTCCTGGAATCCATTGGGCCTTCAGCACCAGATTGGGACTACTGGGACATCCAGCCTTGTGCACTGAGCAGTTCCCTGAATTCTCAGCCTCTCCAATATGGTGCAGCCACTGTTGGACTCCTTGAGCTCTGTCACGTGAGCAAATCAGTAAATTTTATATAGGTATATATATTCGTCCTGTTGCTTCTGTTTCTTTAGGGAGTCCTGACTAATGCACTGCTCTTCCAGAGGACTGAGGATCATGCTCTGTTGACCTCTGGCCTCCACAAGTACACACTTGTACACACACACACACACACCAGACATGAACATATACATGCACAGTGTCCACAACTATTGTGTGTGTGTATGAGTGTGAATGTGTGTGGCAGTTGAGCATCTCACAACCACCTGGAAATCTAGCTCCTTGGGAATCTGATGTCTCTGGCCTCCTCTGGTGCCTGTACTCACATGCACATTACCACACACAGACATACATGTACACATAATTAAAAAAATAAAAATAAAATTGTTGGGCATGGTCATTCATGCCTTTAATCCCAGCATTTGGGAGGCAGAAGCAGGTAGATATCCTTGAGATTGAAGTCAGCCTGGTGTACATAGCCTGTTCCAGGCCAGTGGAGGCTACAGAGACTTTGTGTCAGAAGCAGAAAGGAAAGAATGGTACATAGACCTGAGGTGGTGCACAAGTGTGGCTGGATGATGTCAGCTGGGATGTGGACATATCTGGGAGCTGGTGTGTGCTCATCCACCTGTCCCTGACCCCAGCTTCCACAGCAATATGACAAGGGAACTGTCCACCAATGGCTCAGAGCCACATCTCCCTGCATGGCATTCCCACACACCAACTCCAGTCTAACAAGGTCAGAGGCAGAAAAGCATAATGCTAGATCTCATTCCTTTGGAAACTAGAGTTTGATGTTTAAATTCTGATAAAAATGGCATCTGTTTATCCATAGATGATTCACATGAAGATTGCCTTTATTTCTTTTAGTCCATGGGGCCCAGTTGGATTTTGCAGACTGATTGGTGCTTCCTCACTCACAGTGACACCACCTCTCAGAGCCCTGTCTTACCTACTGAGTCCAAGGGCCCATCCTTGGCCAGTTGTACCTGAGGCTTGCAGTGTTTCTCCCAGGGCCTGTTTCTGGTTAATAGTCCTTTTCTAAAAAGAGATAAAGCTCTTTGCTCCTGGACATCTGCAGCCACCACCCTGAAGCATGCTGGGAACATGCCCTATTTTCCACCATAAGGCAGAAGTCAGCTGGAAGTGGTGCTGTTCCACCAGGACAGGTCACCCTTACTTAGTGTCACTCTTTCTCAGGCAAAGAGAGCAGAGGTCACACTTTGAAGACAACTGTCTGCAAATTTAGAACCATTACATTTTGGCTGCATTGGTTTCTGGGAAAGTGCCCACACCTGGCTTAGACATGGTTAATTATTTACCAAGGAAACTTGGAACAAAAATGCAGTTATGTAGCCAGGTGGGTGGAGCTCACTTCTATTCTCAGAACTTGATGGGCAAGGCAGAAGGATCACTGCAAGTTCCAGGCCAGCCAGAACTAGTGAGACCTGTTTGCAAAATAAAACCATACAGTTAATTTATTTACAAATGAAAACTCTTCTTAGGTTCTGGGGTTGTGACCCTGAGCCTCAAGCCTGCTGGGCAAGTGATCCTCACTGAGCTATATTCTGACTTTCACTTTTAGAAAAATAACTTATTTTTATTCTATGTGGGAGCATTTTGCCTACCATGTATGTATGTGCGCCTATGTTATTCAATGCCAGAAGAGCCAGAAGAGGGTGTCAGAGCCCTGGAACTGGAGTTTTGGACAGTTGTTAGCTACCATTTGGGTTCTGGAAACTGAACATGGGTCTTCTGCACTAGTAGGCAGTGTTCCTAACTGCTGAGCCATCTCTCCAGCCCTCCCAACCCTAATTTTTATATCCAGTATCAATCTCTGAACCTTCTTGTATGGGTATTCTTACATACATGTACACACACACACACACACACACACACACACACACACTTTAAACACTAAAGCTGAATCATAGTAGGGCAGATTCCCTATTTCTAAAAGTTATTGAGCCCTAGGATGTGACCCAAAATGACTTTAAGATTGTGGAGTGCTTGGCCAGGCATGGTGGTGCTCACCTTTAATCCCAGCACTCAGGAGGCAGAGGCAGGAGGATTCCATGAGTTCAAAGCCAGCCTGGTCTATGTAGTGAGCTCCAGGCCGGCTGGGTCTAAAGGGAGACACTGTCTCAAAAAAAATTCTGTAAAAGACAAGTCTCCTGTGAACAAGTAGATCAAGGTACCACAAAATGGCCTCAAGGACCTACAGTAGAAGCAAGGTCTGTTTTCAACAAATCCAGAGCAACAGTGACAGAAAATTCCCAAACAAACCATCTTCACGTTCACCAGACCCAGGACCAATGCACTGGAGGTGGACTATTACACCAAGATACCCATTATGCCCAGTCAGCTGTGTATCCCTGCACCCTGACTGCTTAATTTAGATCACTATCCCTGGATCCAGGAGAGAAACTTGTGGCTTCCTGCCTCCTTCTGAACTGACCTACAGTAAGTTTGTCTTTTTGCACAGACAAGCACCACAGTGTTGACTTGAATGCATCAGGCAGTGATCTCAGCATCACATGCATGCCTGAGTTCACTGTGGAAATAAATGAAGACCAGCAATGAGGGAGCAAAGGCTCTTGATTCTGATTATCACTAATTATTAATTTCTTGCTGTAGCAAGAAAGTCGCCAGTTGCTTGTTTTGTTTGTGTGCTTTAGTGTTTTTTTTTTTTTTGTTTGTTTTTTTTTAAGACAGAGTCTCCCTGGGGCCCCAGCTGCCNCTGGTGTACATAGCCTGTTCCAGGCCAGTGGAGGCTACAGAGACTTTGTGTCAGAAGCAGAAAGGAAAGAATGGTACATAGACCTGAGGTGGTGCACAAGTGTGGCTGGATGATGTCAGCTGGGATGTGGACATATCTGGGAACTGGTGTGTGCTCATCCACCTGTCCCTGACCCCAGCTTCCACAGCAATATGACAAGGGAACTGTCCACCAATGGCTCAGAGCCACATCTCCCTGCATGGCATTCCCACACACCAACTCCAGTCTAACAAGGTCAGAGGCAGAAAAGCATAATGCTAGATCTCATTCCTTTGGAAACTAGAGTTTGATGTTTAAATTCTGATAAAAATGGCATCTGTTTATCCATAGATGATTCACATGAAGATTGCCTTTATTTCTTTTAGTCCATGGGGCCCAGTTGGATTTTGCAGACTGATTGGTGCTTCCTCACTCACAGTGACACCACCTCTCAGAGCCCTGTCTTACCTACTGAGTCCAAGGGCCCATCCTTGGCCAGTTGTACCTGAGGCTTGCAGTGTTTCTCCCAGGGCCTGTTTCTGGTTAATAGTCCTTTTCTAAAAAGAGATAAAGCTCTTTGCTCCTGGACATCTGCAGCCACCACCCTGAAGCATGCTGGGAACATGCCCTATTTTCCACCATAAGGCAGAAGTCAGCTGGAAGTGGTGCTGTTCCACCAGGACAGGTCACCCTTACTTAGTGTCACTCTTTCTCAGGCAAAGAGAGCAGAGGTCACACTTTGAAGACAACTGTCTGCAAATTTAGAACCATTACATTTTGGCTGCATTGGTTTCTGGGAAAGTGCCCACACCTGGCTTAGACATGGTTAATTATTTACCAAGGAAACTTGGAACAAAAATGCAGTTATGTAGCCAGGTGGGTGGAGCTCACTTCTATTCCCAGAACTTGATGGGCAAGGCAGAAGGATCACTGCAAGTTCCAGGCCAGCCAGAACTAGTGAGACCTGTTTGCAAAATAAAACCATACAGTTAATTTATTTACAAATGAAAACTCTTCTTAGGTTCTGGGGTTGTGACCCTGAGCCTCAAGCCTGCTGGGCAAGTGATCCTCACTGAGCTATATTCTGACCTTCACTTTTAGAAAAATAACTTATTTTTATTCTATGTGGGAGCATTTTGCCTGCCATGTATGTATGTGCGCCTATGTTATTCAATGCCAGAAGAGCCAGAAGAGGGTGTCAGAGCCCTGGAACTGGAGTTTTGGACAGTTGTTAGCTACCATTTGGGTTCTGGAAACTGAACATGGGTCTTCTGCACTAGTAGGCAGTGTTCCTAACTGCTGAGCCATCTCTCCAGCCCTCCCAACCCTAATTTTTATATCCAGTATCAATCTCTGAACCTTCTTGTATGGGTATTCTTACATACATGTACACACACACACACCCACACACACACACACACACACTTTAAACACTAAAGCTGAATCATAGTAGGGCAGATTCCCTATTTCTAAAAGTTATTGAGCCCTAGGATGTGACCCAAAATGACTTTAAGATTGTGGAGTGCTTGGCCAGGCATGGTGGTGCTCACCTTTAATCCCAGCACTCAGGAGGCAGAGGCAGGAGGATTCCATGAGTTCAAAGCCAGCCTGGTCTATGTAGTGAGCTCCAGGCCGGCTGGGTCTAAAGGGAGACACTGTCTCAAAAAAATTCTGTAAAAGACAAGTCTCCTGTGAACAAGTAGATCAAGGTACCACAAAATGGCCTCAAGTACCTACAGTAGAAGCAAGGTCTGTTTTCAACAAATGCAGAGCAACAGTGACAGAAAATTCCCAAACAAACCATCTTCACGTTCACCAGACCCAGGACCAATGCACTGGGGGTGGACTATTACACCAACATACCCATTATGCCCAGTCAGCTGTGTATCCCTGCACCCTGACTGCTTAATTTAGATCACTGTCCCTGGATCCAGGAGAGAGACTTGTGGCTTCCTGCCTCCTTCTAAGCTTACCTACAGTAAGTTTGTCTTTTTGCACAGACAAGCACCACAGTGTTGACTTCAATGCATCAGGCAGTGATCGCAGTATCACATGCATGCCTGAGTTCACTGTGGAAATAAATGAAGACCAGCAATGAGGGAGCAAAGGCTCTTGATTCTGATTATCACTAATTATTAATTTCTTGCTGTAGCAAGAAAGTCGCCAGTTGCTTGTTTTGTTTGTGTGCTTTAGTGTTTTTTTTTTGTTTGTTTGTTTTGTTTTTTAAGACAGAGTCTCCCTGGGGCCCCAGCTGCCCTGGAACTCACTATGTAGACCAGCCTGGTCTTGAACTCACAGGTATCATCCTGCCTCTGCCTCTGCCTCTGCCTCTGCCTCCTGAATGTTGGGATAAAAGGTCCCAGTATACCATCCCACAATCCCCCTCATTTGCCTGTTATTTTTTTTGGGGGGGTGAGGGATGTGTTAGGTCCAGGCTTCCCAGAATCCTAAGGGCACACAGGTGCCTACTTCCTCCAAAAGCTGCCAATCATCTAACTCCTTCCCCTATACCTGAGGCCCCCCTCCATGGGTATAAAGGGTGGACCCCAGCCACCATCTTGCTCTCTCTGTGTCCCTCTCTCTCTGTGTCCCTCTGTCTCTCTATCCCCCCATTCTCTCTCTTTACCCCTGCTCTCTCTCTGTCCCTCTCTGTCTCTGTCTGCCTCTCTTTCTGCCCCACTCTCTCTGCCTCTCTGCCCCCTGCCATGCTGTCCGGTCCCATCACGTGTCTGCAGGCAGCTCAGCTGGCAGTTCCACATTGAAGTAAAGTATGTACCTGGAGTGACCTAAGCCTCATGTGCCTTTTATTGGGGTTTTGTGCCTTTTTTATAACCTAATAGCATGTTGTACTGGGGATTGAACCAAAGGCCTCACACATGCTCTACCACTGAACCCTAATCCCAGCCTTCTTTGTTTGAAGATTTTATTTATTTTTATGTTATGTATATGAATGATTTCCCTACACGTATGTAAGTACAGCACATGTGTGCCTGCAGAGGCCAAAAGAAGGTGTCAGATCCCCCTGGAACTGGAATTAAGGGTGGGTTCTGGGAACTGAAGCCATTCCTCTTCAAGAGAAGCCTGTGCTCTAAACCACTGAGCCATTTCTCTAGACTGCTTCTCTTCTGTTAAGGGAGGGAGAAGTTATTTTGCCTCACAGCAAAGGAGATTTCAGTCCATAATTGCATGGAAGGGGTCGGGAAACAGAGCAGCTCACAACATGTGGCCAGGAAGCAAAGAGAGAGAACATCTGAGCTCATCACTTGTTCTTTGGCAAAGATGTAAAGGCAGGTAGAGGATTTGGGAAAGCTTTGGAGTAGAAGAAAAGGAAGGCTCCATATAGAGCCTGATCAAGATGTTGGTGGCTCATGAGAAGTGGCCAGCCTGTGTTACTTGTTAGGAATCCATATTTGGCTTGATCTAGCTAGCCAGGGACAAATTGTAGGAAAGCTGTTGGTTGTCAGTCAAGTCCTGGCCACTGGGGGCTGATGCTTACAGAAGTTTACTTCATTGTCCTAGGTTGGCACTAGAGTTAGGAATCTGCCTTCTGTGAGTGTGGCTTCCAGCAGGCTGGCTTCAGGCTGCTTGCTGTAGAGAAGAGGTGCGTGGTGGTGCATGCCTTTAATCCTAGCACTCGGGAGGCAGAGGCAGGCGGATCTTTGTGAGTTCAAGGCCAGCCTGGTCTACAGAGTGAGCTCCAGGACAGCTGGGGCTACAGGGTGACCCTGTCTCGAAAAGACCAAAAAAAAGGAATCTGCCTTCTGTGAGTGTGGCTTACAGCAGGCTGGCTTCAGGCTGCTTGCTGTAGAGAAGAGATTTGATTTCCTGGGAAGGTCAATGAAGGTTGTCCATCACTCTTTATATTACCTGTCCATTGATCATTCGCAGATCCAGTCTCTCGGGATTGTGTAAGAACTGGTCAAGTTGGACATGGTGGCATGTGCCTGTAATCCCAGCATTCAGGAGCAGAGAGAGGAGAATTAGTAGCTCATGGCCAGCTTGGGCTGTATGATATCCTTCCTCAGAAAATAAAACCAGGCTGTAGAGATGGCTAGGGGTTAAGAGCAGTGGCTACACTTGTAAGAGGACAGGGGTCTGGTTCCCAGCACCCACACAGTGGCTCACAACTGTCTGCAACTCCTGCTCCTGGCACCTTCTTCTGGCCTCCTTGAGCAGTAGACACACAGCTAGGAGGCTGGAATGCAGCTCAGTTGAGTGTTTGTCTAGCTTGCCTGAATTGTTATGTTCAGTCCCCATCTCTGTAGCAGGAGTGGGAGTTGGACCATGTGAACCTGTATCCAGCTCTGCTACTGAGTCTCCAGTGACCTGAGAAAACCATTTGTTTAGTTGCTTTTCTTTCAGATTTGTTTTTCTTTTTTATTCTTTCTGGTTTTGGCTTTGGAGACAGAGTCTCACTTTGCAGCACTGGCTGCCCTGAAATTCACTATTTAGACCAGGCTGGCCTCAGACTTAAAGATAGATCTGCCTGCTCCTACCTCCTGAGTGTGAGATTAAAGGTGTGTGCCTGATTCAGATTCCTTATTGTTACAGTGAATAGTGAAATACCAGTTGCTTTCAGGTGTGTTTGCATGCAGCTGTGATCCCAGCATCCAGGAAGTGGAGGCAGAAGGATCTGGAGTTTAAGGTCATCCTTGACTACATATTGACTTTGAGAGGAGCCTGGATGAAATGATACTGTGTGTCCAAATAATAATAACAATAATGAATTAAAAAATCCATTTCTAAAGCTGGGCATGGTGGTCCACACCTTTAATCCCAGAACTTGGGAGGCAGAAGCAGATGCATCTTGGTGAGATCAAGGTCAGGCCATTCTACATAGTGAGTTCTAGGCCAGCTGGCCTAGAACATGTCTCCAAGTAATAATAATAATAATAATAATAATAATAATAATGATAATACACAATAAAACCTTCTGTTTCTTTTCCGGTCATTTTTCCACTCAATATACATTGACTACATACAAGTGCTGACACTATATGCTGGGTGCTGAGCAGGACTGACTCTCTGTTTTGTTGACCATCTACTCACAGAGACACAGGTGACAGACAAGAAAACAATTCAGAACTTTCTGGATTTGAAAGTTTTGCACAGGAAACGGGAAGTATCAGAAATCAGACTCATTTCCCTCATGCTGCTTCCTGTGTGAGGCAAGTCCTGTTCCTGAATCATCAAGCTTGGCTTCCCCAAGGATATTCCAAAGAGCCTTCTGAAATTCAGGCATCTCTCACTGGCCTCCCAGCCTGTCCCCTGTGGCCTTTAGGTTCAAGTTCCTCAACAGCGGCTACCTTTGAGACTCTTTAAAAATATAGATGTGGGGTTGGGGAGATGGCTCAGTGAGTAAAGGTGCTTGCCACCAAACCTGATGGACCTAAGTTTGATCTCTGGGTTGGCCCCACATAGGTAAGGAGAGATCTGACTCCTACAAGTTATCCTCTTACCTCCACACATGTAGTGTGGTGCATGTATGTATCACATGCACCTACAAGGTAAATAAGTGTTAAAACTATTTGTAATATGAACTTGGGCTGGGGAGATGGCTCAGCGAGTAAGAATGCTCATTATGCATGCATAAGGACCCGAGATCAAATCCCCAGCACCCAAGTGAAAAACCAAGCACTGCTTCACACACCTGTAACCCAGCACTTCAGGGGCATAAGTGTGGAGACAGGAGGATAGCTGAGCCTTGCCAGATGCCAGCCTAGCTCAGTGTGAGATGGTGTCTCAAAAGAATAAAGTAAAAAGAAACAAAGTAGTATTCCCTCCATCTTCCTCTGGTCTGTGTGCATGACCAGGCTGTCCCTGAATTCCCTACATTGACCAGACTGGTCTCTACCTCCCCAGTGCTGGGTTTAAAGGCCTGCACCACTGTGCCCAGCCCAGACATTCTCCTGGGATAGGGAGTCAGCTCTTCACACAATGCAGGCTTGTGTGTTTAGTACTTGTGATCCTTAGGCAGAGTGGTTCTGAAGGATGGTGTGGGCCATTTTGGAGGCTGGCCCTGCTGTCCACCATTGGCAAGAAGAGGTCAAGTCACTGAGCCAAGGCAGCTGGCCATGTGGTGAGAGCAGAACTGACAAGACATGAGCTGGCAGGCAGGTAGGAAGCAGAGCTTGCATTACTACTTAGAGCCATGGAGATGCTGGCTAGGTGTGTCCAGACTGACCAACACCCAGGGCCATACACATGGATGCCCAGAGTGACTCTCACATGCAGCAAACTTCTTGACTTTAGTCTGAATAACCTCAGGGTTTTTTGTGAAGATTCTGTTCTGCCAAGAGTGGGTTTTACTTTTCCTGTTCCAGTGTGCTGGTCTCTTAATTCCTACACAGAGCTCCCGCCCCGAGTATGGAGAGTGAGAATGGTGTGTGCTGCAGAGTGCTCCAGCCCTTGTTGGGATTCCTTGGGATATGTCTAGAAAATGACACCTGCCAGGAGCCAAAGCTGTCAGACATACATGCTCACAGAAAATTACTAACTTGCTTATCTCAGGATTTTACGAGCCAGCTTACTTATCTATGAGTGCACCTTGCTTATCTCAAAAATTTACTGCCACCAACTACCCGATGCCATGCTGCCTTTCAGTATATCTGTGTTACACCACTTCCTTATAATGCTTCAGAACAATGGAGTAAGACTTGTGCTTCATTCCATTTACTCGGTAAAGCATAACCTTACTGAACTGCGTCTTAAAAACAAAAAACTGGGAACTGCCACACCAACTCCAGTGTCATCATGTGAGCAATGATGAAAGTCATAATAGCAGATGGGAGATACGTGCCCTCCAAGGCTAAGCTCCCTGGAGGTCCCTGGCAGAGTGCTTAGCTTTAGCTTCCAAGATCACAGCGCACTCTAAAGATGTTACGCTTCCTGGGTATTGGACTTTGCATATTGTCTTTTTATTCTTTTCCTGAGTACAGCACAACCTCAGTTCCAGCTAATCAAGCTATTTCAGAATAAGGGGCTGCACCTGACAAAATTAGTAAAATAGGAATTCCAGTTACAGTCATACATGGTAAAAAACATTACTTAAATAAAGGTAGATGGTGGGCTCCTTCTTTATGAAAATATCGTAAAGAAAAAACAAAGCCAACCAAAAAGACTCTCCCAGGCCATGACTCAAATTACAGCCTAAAGATAACAAATGGCCTTGGGAGAATGGGAAGATTGGGTACCAGGGACGACAAGAAGAAACCAAATTGAAACTTCAAAGAAAAACAATGTCTCACATCTCACAAAATAAACTATTCATGGTTTGTGGTTTTATGACCACTGCTTGTTTCTTATCTCCCCTGCCAAGACGGTGAGCAATATACTATGTGTAAGTGCTTCTGATTGATGTGTAAATTTAATTAGCTTGTTGTCCTTGGAAACCCAGGTGTGACTTACTTAGCAATGGCCTTATTGTTCCTGGAGACATGCCAATCCTGATCAGTTTTCCCTGCTCTGTGCTATATAATCAGTGGCTTGCTCTTAGTAAAATGCACCAGATTCAAAACCACTCTGGTGTCATGTCTGTCTGTTTTTCACTGAACCTGTGCCCTCCTTCCAAGACCCTGATTCCTGTGGTCTGAGGGACCCCCCGGCTGGGTCGGTCCGCGGCAGGTGGTGCTTTGAACAGGGACCCTTGGACAGGTAATCTTTTTTTCTCTCTTCTCTTTTTTTTTTCCCCAGGTAACAGGTAGGCCCTCGCCAGGGAGCCGCAGTCTTGCCGATAAAGGCTGATCGGTTATGTGCAAGTAAGTACGGAAGTATGGGGCAGAATGAATAAAAACAAGAGTGAATATTTCTTTACCACCATCTGAAGGAACAGAAATATTATTAAAACAACTGGCATGGGAAAATGCCAATATGCTCTGTCAGGATCTTATAAGACCCATTAGAAAAACAGCAACAATACAAAATTTTATAAAAGCCTGTGTGGATGCCTCACCAGCAGTAGTGCAAAGAATGGCCTATGCTGAAGCCATGAGAGGAAGTCGGACTTATAGCGCCTATGTAAAAAAGACATATGGAGGAGGAAGAGGGTCCTCCCATTCCACATATTTTAAATGTGGAAAAACAGGACATATACAAAGAGCCTCCTCGAGAAGGAAGGAACTAGACAGACATTAGACAAATGATTTATTTTTAAGGGATCTTAAGGAGTCACTCAGGATGCGAGGAATTAAAGTTAAGAAAAAAAAACCTTAAGAAATTCTTTGCCTTCATTCCATGCCAGATCTAAAAGAGCACGCCCCGGCAACCATGCTTCAGACAAACCCCCCTCCCCCCGCGTGCCGCTTTGGCTGCACAGCGGCATTTGCTCTGAGCACAGCACTCACTCCGAGCTCCAAACACCAATCGCCCTAAGCCAAACACCCCAGGCACCGCCTGTCAGTCCCAAAGAGATCCATTTCCTCCGCCCTATAAAGCAGCTTCCTCTTTTTGCACTCCAGCACTCAACACTCAATCTGACTTAGAAAAAATTCTAATTCATGACACAAATGAAAAGCAGGCAAAATTTTCTTCTAAATTACTCACACAAATTCAACACACTACCCTTAAGTCTTGGAAGAGACTCCCCTCTCTCCTGTACAGACAAGCATGCACACAAAGGGCCCATGCTGCAAGCTCCAAGCAGCTAGAGCTGCTACTGCTCCATTCCCCTGGAAATACAAAATCCATCATAGTAAGATGCCAGGCAGCTGACCCTCCTAACATAACTGTTAGTTAAGGTGAAACAAACATTTAGTAAATCAATCCAACATTTGGTAGCTTTGAGTACAACAGTGTTTTAATGGAGTTAACTAAAAAATGTCTTAAACTCTAAATGATTGTGTGTAAATGTAACAATACAAAATTAATAGTTCCACAGCCCTACACAGCCAAGGTGTGCAGTAAACCAAAAAACTAAAAACTTTCTGTACCTTGACATCAAGTTATTGTATAAGATTTAAAAAAAAAAGTAAATCTCTCATTAAGTCATATGTCTGTGCAAGCTCTCTGTGTGTTAACTGTTCTCTCATGTGTCTGAAACTTTTGTCATGTGTATTCTTCTGTGTTTGTTTCTGTTAAAAGTGGCCACTTCAAAGTTCTTTCATTCTGTATTGTGCACATAAACTAAGTTTACTTTTGGCATGCCTCTTAAACTTTTTCAAAGGCCTAATTTAAACCCAGGTTCCTACAAAAAATTCTAAATTGGTTATCTAAAGGTTTTATTTGTTATCTGTTAAGACTGGATTTGATCTCCAAATTAAAATGTTCTAAAGTTGCAGGTATTCTAACTTCAGTTTCCTTTCAAGCTGTTTTTACAACAAGGTATGTAAGTCTATTCAATACAACCACTAGGATAAAAATCTCTTGCATAAATGTATGGATAAATTGCATATCTATGTGAATGACACTGTTAACAGCTCTGTAACAGCATATTAGAAATCTATCAGACCATTGATGGTCAGTATATGGTGTTTTTTCCAATGTGTGTATGTCTATATAAGATAACAATGTATGTCTGTGCCTCTGTTCAGTACCACTTTTATAAATTGCCATCACCAAAACTAAGTTCGAAAACCTTGTGTATAAGTGTGAGTATAAAGTACTGATCACTTTTAGTGATTTACACTTTAAGTGTAAGATAGACTCTATCTTACACTTAAAGTAAAACATACCTTTTGTTTTCCTTGGATGTGTTGCAGATTTAGACTTTAATTTTTTGTATGTTTATTGTGACTTCCTGTTGGTACATTAGCATCTATAACTCTGCTATATATTTGTTATACTTGACACATGTCACTTTTAACATTTTTAAGAAAAATTAGGTTTCATTTCTGGGGACCACATAAAAACAGTCTAAATGAAACCAATTCTGGTGAATTTGATAGATTGTTGTTAATTATTAGTAGTAATTGTTATTGATGGTTACAGTTATTGTTATTGGATATAATTATTAATAACAATTGATAAAAAATTTCAGTCAAATGGTAAATTGTTCATTGTTGGCTATTATTATTGACAATTATTAACAATAATTATTAATGATTGTTGTAACTAATAATTGTTAATAGTAATTATTGATAATAATAATTAATAATGGTTATAGTTGTTGTGATTATGAATAATTATTATTTTTCCAAAGTCCTTAATAGCAAAACAAGATAGATCGTTCCAAGACTACAAACAACTTTGGCCTGTGTACTTTAATATGGTTTTCTTCTCTTACAAGTCAACCTAACAAATCTTTCTTATATATGTATGTGTGTATGTATGTGCATGCACATGTGTGTATGGATGAGTGTACTTTGTGTTCTAAGTATATTATGTTAACAGCCATGATAACAATAAAAACATTGCCTCTAAGTTGGAACTGGCCCTTCCTTCTCAAGATGCAAATTTATATTAAACAGCCAAAACATAATTCAATTTCAACAAAGGTTATGGGTTATCTATTAAAAATTTAAAATAATGGATCTACACTGGTTATGCTCTTTCAACATCTAAAACAAAGATGCAACCAGGTTTTCAGTGTATTAAAGTGTTAATAAGTTTTTGGGTATTTGGAAATAAAAAATAAAGGTATATAAAAATCAATCAAAATGGTAATGATGGTAACAACTTCTCATGGGACATATATAGCCAGTCTTTAGCTGATGGACATAAGAACTGTAAAAAATTTTTTATTAAGAGCTAGATATTAAAAAATCCTTAAAGCAGGTTTTCATGCCAGGCCTGGAAAAGGCCAAGAGCTTGAAAAAAGACAGCTATTAAAATCCACCTTGTAAGGTTTGCAGTTTAAAATGGTAATACATTTGAACTAATTGGAAATATAAAATGTTAATTGTTTTATTTCTAATCTGTTTTAAATTTCCAACAGTAACTTTGGGATTAGGGTACCCAAATGGTCTCTATATTTTTCTGTGTTATACAGTATCACCTTGTAACATTTTTCCTTTACTTATAGGATAATTTAAAGAAATTAAGTTTGAGTTCACTTCCCAAATAAACATACAGTCAATGATAAGTAGTTTAGATAAATTTGATAAAAACTTACACCTTGGTTCCTGTTTATGGGTATTTGTAATACAACATAGACATCTATTGATCAAAAAAGAGGGAGGTGGTATTATATTCCTTCTGTATTCCAAACCTTTTGATAAATTTTTAATTTTAAAAATCTTAAAACTAACAATGGGAAGAGATTTGTATGTTCCCACAGGTAAAAACACCAACCTAAATACCTAAAAACACACAATCTTTGGCTGTGCAAGATGGACTGGAAAATGACAGCAGAGAGGCTGACCCATCTAAACATTAAAGAAAAAGGAACCGGGGCTGGAGAGATGGCCTAGCGGTTAAGAGCGCCGACCGCTCTTACAGAAAACCCGGGTTCGATCCCCAGCACCCACATGGCGGCCGAGAACTGTCTGAAACTCCAATTCCAGGAGAACTCCAGTTCCAGGGGAATCCAAGACCCTCTTCTGACCTCCGCGGCATTGCACAACACGGGTGCACAGAATTGCCTGCAGCCAGTCCATTCATCCACTACAGAAATAAATAAAAAATTAATTAAAAAAATTAAAAAAAAAAACGGAAAAGGAACCTCAGATTGCTTTGAGTCACAGGACTAACATCTCTCTGATTCTATTTGGGATAAACTGTTTATAATGTGGTTTAATGAAGTTTACCTTCCAGATGCTGAAGAATAACCTTCCTGCCTCTCGCTTTATAGGAAAAGAAAAAATATGATGGTAAGAAGTCAATCTCAACTGTACTAGAGCCAACTATTTAGTGGTAATTTCTTATAAAAGGTATAACTACCTTCTTAATTGATAGGCATGAGAACTGTGAAAAGATAATTCTCTATTAAGCCAAATACAATATAATTTATAAACTGTACAACTGAAGCAAAATTGTTAATACAGGAGAGCTCTGATTCAACAATGGATTGTTCTCGCAAGGAGATGTTGGCTGGGGGATCCAGCCCCCCAAATTATAAAGGCCGCTTTGCCTGCTAAAAATGGGATATCTGCAAGGAGAAAGGTGGTAAGTCCCTGTTGTCAAAAACCTGTGTAACTACAATAAAAAAATATTTGAGACATCACTCGCTAATGTGCAATTGGCCTCTAAAATGCCAGAAAGAGAACGTTACCAAAGGCTACTAATGTGATAAAACAAAATATTGGTCTCCTTGAGTCAGGCAATGACTCCTCCATCGGTATCAGCTACACCTCAACTGCCTGGAGATACTGTGCAACAGTGGCAGCCATGTGTCTATATATATATATATCCCAAATCTAATTGGCTACTAACTCTCTCCTTAGAGAAATAATTTATGGCTGATGCCATAAACTTATGTCCTCTAGTGGTTAAGAGATAATGTAAGCCACAATAAAAACTTGTCATCTTTTATAGAGAAACCAGTTTGTAAATTAACATAACATCCAAACATCTGTGTCTATGCTCACAGCTTAGCTTGCCATAAAAATATTGTTTAAATGCCTGTACATCTAATTACTTATGCTTTGTTAGTAGGATTAAAAAGGTACCCTGGATAAACTGTCAATCCATGAAGGGAAACAACCTAAACAGACTAGAGTCCAAAGCGACGTCTCCAGAGAAAACAAACTGCTTTGCTTCTCACCCACCTGTGCCCCGCTCCCAAAGCCTAGGGAACAACTTGCAGAAGAGGAGGCATGGTAGAATGTAAGGGCTGTGGAGAGATTGGGGTGAATCGTAAAACTACAACAATATGGACTGGACTCTTAATTGATCAACATGCTTGTACATACAAGCTTCTCCAGTTGGACTATGGGAACCTTGAGTTGTTCAAAATATGAACATAGATACTTACAAATCGGTTTTACATGAATGTTACTCACATTCATTGCTTATACTTGATAATCAGCTTATTTCATGGTTGGGATTTTTGGCTATTAATTGGCCTTAGTGTAAAAATAAAGGTTACAGCCCAATTGATTAAAGCCCACCATTACAAGTGGGGCTCCCCCTCTTTTTGTATAAAAGAAGGGAGGAGATGCCAGGAGCCAAAGCTGTCAGACATACATGCTCACAAAAAATTACTAACTTGCTTATCTCAGGATTTTACGAGCCAGCTTACTTATCTATGAGTGCAGTTTGCTTATCTCAAAAATTTACTGCCACCAACTACCCTATGCCATGCTGCCTTTCAGTATATCTGTGTTACACCACTTCCTTATAATGCTTCAGAACAATGGAATAAGGGTTGTGCTTCATTCCATTTACTCGGTAAAGCGTAACCTTACTGAACTGCGTCTTAAAAACAAAAAACCAGGCACTGCTACACCAACTCCAGTGTTGTCTGTGTAAGCAATGATGAAAGTCATAATAACAGATGGGAGTTATGTGCCCTCCGAGGCTAAGCTCCCTGAAGGTCCCTGGCAGAGTGCTCGGCTTTAGCTTCCAAGATCACGGTGCACTCTAAAGATGTTACGCTTCCTGGGTATTGGACTTTGCATATTGTCTTTTTATTCTTTTCCTGAGTACAGCACGACCTCAGTTCCAGCTAATCAAGCTATTTCAGAACAAGGGGCTGCACCTGACAAAATTAGTAAAATAGGAATTCCAGTTACAGTCATACATGGTAAAAAAACATTACTTAAACAAAGGTAGATGGTGGGCTCCTTCTTTATGAAAATATCGTAAAGAAAAAACAAAGCCAACCAAAAAGACTCTCCCAGGCCATGACTCAAATTACAGCCTAAAGATAATAAATGGCCTTGGGAGGACGAGAAGATCGGGCGCCAGGAAGAACGAGAAGAAACCAAAGTAAAACTTCAAAGAAAAACAATGTCTCATATCTCACAAAATAAACTATTCATGGTTTGTGGTTTTATGACCACTACTTGTTTCTTATCTCCCCTGCCAAGATGGTGAGCAATATACTATGTGTAAGTGCTTCTGATTGATGTGTAAATTTAATTAGCTTGTTGTCCTTGGAAACCCAGGTGTGAATTACTTAGCAATGGCCTTATTGTTCTTGGAGACTGATCCGTTTTCCCTGCTCTGTTCTATATAATCAGTGGCTTGCTCTTAGTAAAATGCACCAGATTCAAAACTTCTCTGGTGTCATGTCTGTCTGTTTTTTACCGAATCTGTGCCCTCCTTCCAAGACCCTGATTCCCGTGGTCTGAGGGACCCCCAGCTGGGTCGGTCCATGGCAGACACCCAGGTCAGCTGCCTGCTGCCTCCACAGCAAAGAGAAACAGCTCAGAGTTGAGGGTTGAAGGCCGATTTGCCCTGTGTCTGATGCATGTAACTGCCCAATTTGACAAAATCTTGTCCCATGTGTATGAGACAGTTTCCTAATCCTGTTTGTCTCCTTGGCCCAAAGTTACAGAGACAGCAGCAGAGGGAAGGTGACAGGTCCTCTGACTGTCTCCTGTTCTCATGACAGACTCCTGCAGCAGGTGCCCTGAAAGTTGATGGGGAGCCTCCTGAGGGAAGGAGGCCCAGGGTGCTGAGGAGCAAAGGTTAGCTTGGGGGGTGAGGTGGGCTGGGGCCATGAAGCCCAGGGCAGGGCCTTGGGAGAGATCCAAGACCTGCCAGGCATTCCACAGGGTGCTCACCTGATTCCTTGGGGCATTGGTGCTGTCCACAGATAGTTTGCCTTTCAATACTGAGGGTGTTGACTCCTGGCATGTCTGGTGGAACCAGGGCTGCTCAAGCCCCTGAGACATGCAGGATGCCCCACAGAAAGCATCCCTCCTGCCTGGAGAGCCACAGTACGGAAGCTGAGAATCTTTCTTTTTAGTTTTATTCTATTACTACTGGGCTGTTTTGGATGCCACAGTGCACATGTGGAGGTCAGAGGACAACTTTGTGGAGTCACCTCTCTCCTTCCACCTTTTTGCTCATTCTGGAGTTCAAACTCAAGTCACCAGACTTCTGTGGGACATACCTTTACCACTGAGACCTTGGGCATGATGCAGTCACAGATGGTGCTGCTGAGCCTGCTGACCATGAAGGTGAGCATGGCCAGGCCATGGACAGCAGGGCCTTGGTGAACCCCTGTGTGTCCCTTCAGCCTGAGCCTGAGTCACCTCTGTAGAAGGAGAACCATCTGGTCCATGTGGAAGAGAAGGTGGAGAAGGAGCTTCAGATCATGTGCCAGAGAGAGAGACTGGCTGCAGGTGCAAGTGCTGGAGCTGAGGTGCAGGCTGCCGCTCACCCAGAAGCAGCAGGAACTTACTACAGCAAGGCAAGGCAATAGTCCATGAGACTGTCCTTGGAATGTAAACAAAGTTTAACCATACCTTCACGTGAAATTTGCAGAAGAGTCTTTTTTTTTTGCTTGTATAAAAGGCCTTGGAAATTAAACTTTGGGGCTCCAGTATTGACTGGTCGCTTCTCCCAGCTCTATCCCTTTGGTGTGTGTGTGTGTGTGTGTGTGTGTGTGTGTGTTCTTTCTTAATTCCCACTCCCCCATTCAGGTTCCATTCGACTTTGGTGGCTGGCTCCGTCAGGGGCATGACAGTGTCACAGTAGGGAATGTGGTATAAGGTTAAAGCTATGTGTTCAGCTTATAAGAGTTAATTACATCAGATGTATTCCATAGAGGATAGTTAAACAAGCTCAGTGTACAGTAGGAAACAGACTGGATACATAGTTCTAAATGATCTCAAAGCATATGCTTAGCTTGGAAAAGCTCAATTTGTGCTTCCCAGAAGCCATTCCCACAGTGCATGGGTACTGGGTGTGACAGGATGGAATGAGTCCTTACTGGAGTGCTCTGGAATGAATCCCCTCAGTACTCAACTTGTCATCACTTATGTTGAAAAGTATGACACGGAAAAGCTTGAGATTCCTGATACCAAGCAGTTCCAGGCTGGAGCAGCTAATCCACTAAAGCTTCCTCATTTTAGATCTCCAACAAGTCATATTTATTTATTTATTTATTTATTTATTTATTTTGGTCTTTTTGAGACAGGGTCTCCCTGTAGCCCCAGTTGTCCTAGAACTCACCTTGTAGACCAGGCTGGCCTTGAACCCACAAAGATCCACCTGTCTCTGCCACCCAAGTGCTAGTATTAAAGGCATGTGCCACCATGCCCAGATATATTTATTTTTAATAAAATATTTTATGGATGTTTTGTGTATTTCATACATCATTTCTCAGTCCAGTAGACACATTCCCCTTTCCATGTCCCCCACCCCACCCCAGTTCATGCATTCTGCCATACATTTCTTGCATTTTTTTTCTCAGCCTTTTTAAAGTTTTTCTCTGCAGAAGTTTATTGTTTGGGGCAGAAGTTAACTGTTTCAGTCAGTTCTTGGAACCAGTCCTGTTGTCGTTGTTGTTCCCTCCCATTTGTTTTTTGTTTGTTTGGTTTGGTTTGGTTTGGGGTTTTTTTTGGTATTTTTGAGACAGGGTCTCCCTGCCAACCCAGCTGTCCTGGAACTCACTCTGTAGAGCAGGCTGGCAGAAAACTCACAGAGAACCACCTGGCTCTCCCTCCCAGGTGCTAGGATTAAAGGCGTGTGCCACCATGCCTGGTGTGCTGGATAGCTTTAGTGTCAACTTGACACACCTGGGTTGAGGGAGCCTCAATTGGGGAATTGGCTCCATTGGGTTGGCCTGTGGCCACATCTGTGGAGTATTGTCTGATTGTCAAGCAGTGTGGGAGGGCCCAGCCCACAACGAGTGGTGCCACCCTGGGCAGGTTGTTGTGTACTGTATAAGAAGGCAGGCTGGGCATGAGCCAGGGGAGCAAGCCAGTGAACAGCATTCCTCCATGGCCTGTGCTTCAGCTCCTGCTTGCAGGTTCCTGTCCTGAGTTCCTGCCTTGGGCTCCCTAAGTGATGATGAACTGTGACCCAGGAGATATGAGCTGAATAAACCCTTTCCTCCCCAAGTTGGTGTCGGTCAGAGTTTTGTCACAGCAATGGAAGACAAACTAGAACAAAGAAATTGGTACCAGAAAGTGGGTTATTGCTGTGACAGATCTGACCTCTGTGTTTTGGGAAGGATTGTGGAGGCTTTGGAACTTTGGGCTGGGAAGATCATTGAATCCCTAAAGATTTGCTGTGAAGCTTGGAACAGTTTTGCTGAAGGTTTAGAATGGAGGCCTGGCTTGTGAAGCTTCTAGTTTCAAAGGGGAACAGAGATCATCAAGACTGTAATCTGTGTCTTCTGGTCAGTGGGGCTGAAGAACAGCGTGTATAAAAGATACCAGAACCTGAAGTGAAATATTGTTGTAGGACAATTGAATGGGTTAGCTGGGGCTGAAAAATCACTGTAATTAAGTAACAAGGACCAGCATCACTTGTGGTGATCTTCTGGGAAGAATTCTTCATGGTCAGCACACAGAAGCTGTGTCCAGAAGGGCCTGAGCCTCCATCTCCAGCCAGAAGCGGACTTGGTAACATGTAAGAGGCTCCTATTTGGTTCTGTGTTGAAATTTGTGGGGGTCACCGAGAGCAGCCGAGGCTTGCACGCGAGAGTCAGGAAAGACCATTGGTGAAGTGCAACTTGGTTGTAGTGAAGACCCCAGGATTGCAAGGGTCATGGAGAGAAGCTGAGGCTTTGCACCAGGAGAGGTCAGAAGAGACCATTCATTGAAGGTGCTGCCTCAGTTTCAGTGGTGACCCCAGCATTTTGGAGATGCCAGGACCATGGATGACCCCAAGCAGCAGCAGGTGGTGTGAATGGAGTGGCCTGGGCCTTTGAGATGAGCTGTGTGTTGCCACGGATGGCAGAGTCAGGAGGGGGGGAGCTGCCAGACCCTTTGGAGTCCAAGAAGATTGTGAGTCCCAGGTGTCCAGCCTTGAGCTACTTTATTGGACTTAGGTTTTGTTTGAGAGTGCCTGATTCTTCCCCTTGAAATAAGACAGAACTTTTCTGGATTTTTACAGCCATCCCACAGTTAAGGACTTTTATAGACTTGAACTTTTAAGATTTGGACATTTTTATTAGGACTGTGGGGCCTTTAAGGTTGTACTGTCTTAGGTTTGTGATTAATAATAACATCGTACTTTGGGGATAAGAACTGGAAGTAGGTGGTTTAATAGTGATGTGTTTTTGTGTCAAGTTGACAAGGGGTCAATTGTGGTGGATAGCTTTAGTGTCAACTTGACACCCACCTGGGTTGAGGGATCCTCAATTGGGGAAATTGGCTCCATTGGATTGGCTGTGGCCACATCTGTGGAGTATTGTTTTGATGTTGAGCAGTGTGGGGGGCCCAGCCCACAATGAGTGTGCCACCCTGGGCAGGTGTTGTGTACAGTTAAAACACGGCAGGCTAAGGCCAGCATGGTGGCGCACCCTCTTTAATCTAGCACTTGGGAGGCAGAGGCAGGTGGATCTTTGCGAGTTTCAAGGCCAGCCTGGTCTAACAAGTAGTTAAGGACAGCTGGGGCTAAGCGGAGACCCTGTCCAAAAAGACAAAAATAAAACAGGCATCTGGGCATGAGCCAGGGGAGCAAGCCAATGAACAGCATTCCTCCATGGCCTGTGCTTCAGCTCCTGCCTCCAGGTTCCTGCCCTGAGTTCCTGTGTTGGGCTCCCTGAGTGATGAACTGTGACCCAGGAGATGTAAGCTGAATAAACTCTTTCCTCCCCAAGTTGGTGTTGGTCAGAGTGTTTTGTCACAACAATGGAAGACAAACTAGAACACCCGGCTTGTTCCCTCCCATTTGTATTGCTACAAAATATGCTTATCTATACCAAAATTATGACCTCTCATAATAAACTGTATGTTAATTCCAAAATGTATTTAGGATTTCACATTTTTCCCATTAATTGTATATTACTCTAAAATATGAATACATACCCTTCACCCATATACTGCAATTACGAAGTCTGAAAATAAGTGGTAAGTTAATTCTGGAGCTCGTTAAGGGATTCACACTACAACAGCCTAGTTGCTTTCAGATAAACCATTACCATACTAGACTTCAAACTATATTACAGGGCTATTGTCATAAAAACAGCCTGGTATTGACACAAAAACAGACCCGTAGATCAATGGAACAAAATTGAGGATCTGACCCTGAGCACATCCGATTTCAGCCACCTCATGTTCAACAAAGGGGCCAAGAAGACTCAATGGAGGAAAGACAGCATCTTCAGCAAATGGTGTTGGCATAACTGTAGAACTATAGAAGAATAAAACAAATCACATTTAAAAAACAAAAATATGTCCTGGAACAATGGGTCAATGGTTGAGGAATTTCTGTTCTTGTAGAGGACCTGGGTTTGGTTCCCAGCACAAACATGGCAACTAACAACTGTCTACAACTCCAGTTCAAGGAGATCTGATTCCTTCTCTGACTTCTGTGGTTATTGCATGCAAGTGGCACACTTATATACATGTAGACAAAACACAAACATAAAATAAAAATTAGAAAATAAAGAGGACTGAAATCAGTTATACATTCTCTCCCCCCAATCCCCAGCTGTGATTGAGATACTGGGGACCAAATAAATAACCAGGGCCTAACATAAAATTTCTACCACTGAGCTACATCCCCTGCCCAAGTGTAGTAACATTCTGTATTTAACTTGGGGCATCCAAAATGTAATTTCAGGATGTGATCAGCATAAAAGTTGATGACATCAGTTCTCCTGCAATGTCTTCAGGATCTAGCATGCATGTCACACCTGTAGCTTTGGGCAAATGTAGGCATGTTAAATAACAAGGACAGCAGTCAGGGCAGGGTGGAGGCTAGCACGGGCACAGGCACAGGCACAGGCACAGGCACGGTGGACTCATTCTGGGCTGTGGTCCAGGCATATTTGCTCCTGTAGGAACAGTGAAGGTAGTGGAAGCCCCCAGCTGGACTGTGTACTAGGAAGGAGTCTTCCCAATCCTGAGAACAGGTCCCAAAGTAACCTAAGCCACTTCTCTGCCTCCAGCCCCATGCCCGAACCCAGCTGTAAAGGGCTCGGGGAACGGAGTCTGGATAGACAGCCATGAGCTCAGGAAGAGGGAAGAACAGGATTTTAGGGGGAGTTAGAGGCCTTAATGAGGAAGTAAGTGGGTAGACACCGGGCTCCCTCTTGCAGTGGGTAGTCCAGGTGGCCACACTGGGACCCCGCTGCCCTAGGAAATGGATTTTGTGAGCACCAGAGTGCATGGTGCCTTGTGGTGAAGATTCACCCTGATTTTGTCTCTGCAGCCGAGAACAGAGGCGAATTCATGAGCAGGGAGATGTCCAAGCACTTTACCAGAAGTCTGCAGGCCCCATGATGGTGATCAAGTGAGTCTGGACTCAGCATCCTTCAGATAGGCTCAGGGATCAGGAACCTTCAGAAAGGAGCTGGCCACAAGCTGCCCAGTTCTCCCAGGGTGAGAACAGATTGTTGCCATGCAGCCTTTCTTGAAGTGTCCTATCAGCAGGAGGAAACAAGAGTGTGGTGGTCCATGCCTTTAGTCCCAGTGCTCACCTGACAGGAAGAAATAACAAACATCAGAGCAGAAATCAACAAAATAGAAACAAAGAATACAATACAAAAAAAAAATCAACGAATCCAAAAGCTGGTTCTTTGAAAAGATAAACAAAATAGACAGATCTCTCGCCCAGTTAATCAAAACAAAGAAAGAGCAACTCCAAATCAATAGCATTCATGATGAAAGGGGAAACATCACAACAGATAAAGAAAAGATCCACACAATCATATGAGAATACTTCCAAAACCCATACTCTACTAAATTTGAAAACCTAAGAGAAAATGGATGAATATCTGAAATCCTGGGATTCACCAAAGCTTAACCAAGAAGAGATTGACAGCTTAAACAGCCCCATAATACTTAAGGAAATTGAAGATGTAATAAAAAAACCTCCCAACTAAAAAAAAGCCCAGGCCCAGATGGTTTCACAGCAGAATTCTATAAAACATTTAAATAGGTATTACAACCATTACTACTCAAACTTTTCAGAAGGCTACAAACAGGGGGAAATATCCCAAGTTCCTTCTATGAAGCCAGCATCACTCTCATACTGAAACCAGGCAAAGACACAAACAAGAAAGCAAACTATACACCCATATCATTAATGAACACAGATGCAAAAATTCTCAACAAAATACTTGCAAATCACATAGAGACCCACATCAAAAAGATCATCCATCATGACCAAGTTGGATTCATACCAGAGATGCAGGGATGGTTCAACATATGTAAATCAATAAATATCATAAAACACATAAATGGACTGAAAGACAAAAACCACACAATCATCTCAATCGATGCAGAAAAAGCTTTCAACAAAATCCAGCATCCCTTCATTCTTAAAGTCCTAAAGGGAATTGGACTGGAGGGATCATTCCTCAATGTAATCAAAGCCCCAAATATGATATCTATATCACAACAATCTTACAAAGTCAGGGATTGTAAAATAAGTGGAAAGACCATGCAAGCAGAGGGTGTGACAAATTTCCACGTTTTATTCTGGAACTATTGCAATTGATAGGCTCTGGGAGGGAATCAGTGTTATTCAAGGGAGTAGCCTCAGTTATGTCCACTTCTCTCCATGGATATCTGCTTTGAACATAAACACTCAAGTGTTTATGTTCAAAGCAGATTTCATCTCTTTGGTGAAAAATTAACCAAGGAAAAGGAGGACTAAATGCTGAGTAGGTAGGAAAGGGAGGATGAATTTTTCATGACTTCTTAGAGGGGAAGTGTATATGATCAGAATACATTCTTTAAATTCCCAGAGAATAAAAAAAAATGTGTGAGGAAAATGAAAATGTCCCTCACATACCCTTATCAGTCCTCTTGTATTTAAATGCTCACACATATAATACAGAAATTCCAACATAAATATTGACACATAAATATTATCTGGCTTTGTATGCAGTTGCATTTTTATTTATTTTCCAAATATAGTGAGTGAAAAAACATTTGGGAGATACAGTTATGAAACTATCTAGACTTGAGCTGCCATTGCTTGGAATCGTTGAAATAGTGCATCTGTTTCTTTCTTTTGCATTTAATATTGAGAGGTCAAATGTTGTTAGGAATTTATGCATTTTTCTAGATCCATTTCCTCTGGATTTTTGACCGTGTCATTTATTCTTTAATGACACATTGTATGTTGATGGTTCTCACTTCACCACACTTGGAGGCTGATACACAAACCCCATCCACTGGATTAGAGGGAAAAGGGAAAAGGAACAAAAGGCAGCTGCCAGTGGCTCTCCTCAAACCTCAGTGCTAAAGGCTGATAACATTTCCCTAGCCCACCTGTTTTCATCTGACATCCACACCAGGCAGTGCCCTATTGCCACTGCTGGACCCCCAGGCTGTCGCTTGATTAGCGCACTTCAGTCTAAATTCCCAAGGACGCAAACTCACCACACACCAGTCATCATGATGATTGCACTCACAGGACTTTGCAGGCTGGCATCTGATCGAATTTCCCCAACCAAATTCCGCCAGCAAACACTACTCAAGCCTGATGGGCTAAATACACTTGTGAAAATAACGGACCAGAGATTCCTGTCTGATGGTGAAAAGAATCCATTTATTTGTCCACAGCATTGTGTTTTATTATTATTAATTTTATTTTTTATGTATATAAATGTACTGTCTGCATGTAGGTTTGTGCACCCATGTCATCCAATGCCACAGAGGTCAGAAGAGGGTGTCGGATTCCTCTGGAACTGGAGTTAAAGACCATGTGGGTGCTGGAGATCAAACCCGGGTCCTCTGCAAGAGCATTAGGTGCTCTTAACCACTAGGCCATTTCTCCAGCCCCAGCATTGTTTTTATACCCAGAGTAAAGTGATATTTCAGGGCCTGTTTTCAGACCCCCTGCCTCATGTTCTGTAAATATTATGTGTAATTGTTAGAGTTTTTATTTTTATTTTTTATTTATTTATTTTTTTTATTTCTGTATGTGTATGAGTGTACTGTCTGCATGCAAGTGTGTGCACCCGTGTCGTGCAATGCCGCGGAGGTCAGAAGAGGGTGTCAGATTCCCCTGGAACTGGAGTTCTCCTGGAATTGGAGTTTCAGACAGTTCTCGGCGGCCATGTGGGTGCTGGGGATCGAACCCGGGTCCTCTGTAAGAGCGGTCGGTGCTCTTAACCGCTAGGCCATCTCTCCAGCCCTTGTTAGAGTTTTTAATCCCAGGTCTGTCTCTCAGGTTTGCTAATGCAGTCAAACCCGGGCTAGGGCCAGGATTAGGTGTAAACAGACAAGCAGGTGATTTAGCACAATGTAGCCACAGGTGGCCTCTTTCTACCTACAGTATATCATTGAAGTGTCTTTTAACAACTTCTTACCTCTAGTTTTACTAATCTGTTTTTTTCCTGTCAGTTTTGCAGTTAACTTGACCAGTCTTTTGTCACATTTTTTTCAATGATATGCAGTGATTTCTATTATGTGCTGTTTTTCTTCACTGTATTGGTCATTTCTTACCATCTACTGAGTTGCATTTAGCTTCTTTATTAAGGGGAAAGTTGAATTCTATTTTTATGTTATTTATATTGTTTCATACCTATATTTGAGGTCATGATTTTTATCCATTAAGTTTTTCTTCAAAGGTGAAATTTATAGGAATTTGTAAATTGTCCTTTTGTTGATAACAATCACAGAAAATTCATACAAGGTAAATTTCCACTAATGAACAAGTATTTCTATAGTGTCTTTGATTTCTTTTACCATTTATTTGTTTTTCCTTTTTTTTTTAGACAGTGTCTCCCTGTAGTCCTGTAGTTACAGCTGCCCTGGAACTTACTATGTAGGCCAGGCTGGCCTGAGATCTGCCTGCCTCCTCCTCCTGGTGATTAAAGACATGCACCACCACACCCCACTTATTTGTAGTTTTGTTACCTAATTACTTAAAAATGCATGATCGATTTGATTATTTTTATTTGTTATTTTTAGCTTATGTGAATGAGTGTCTTGCCTGCATATGTGTAAAGGCACCGATGTTGTGCAATGCTGCAGAGGTCAGAAAAGGGCATTGGATACCCTGGAACTGGAGTTGCAGATGGTTGTAAGCCACCATGTGGGTGCTAGGAAACAAACTCAGGTCTTCTGCCAGAGTAGTCAGTGCTGTTAACCCCTGAGCCATCTCTCCTGCCATACACATCAATTTTAAAACAACTTTTTATGTGATGCTTGCTTTGTAACCCATAATGGGATCTTTATAGCATATTTTTTATGTAAATCTGTGAGTTTTTCATTCTTACTTCCTCTAAGTGGCAATCTGTGGATTCCTTAAAATCCCATTTATCTATGAACTATTTCTGATGTTGAGGGTTTTTTCTCCTGAATTTTGGGAAAATCTAGAGTTTAAATTGGTGTGCAGAAATTGATCACTGTTATTGTTTCAGTATCAATCTTTACCTTTATTCTTGGAATTATAAGACTAAATGCAAAAATATTTCCAGTTGTTATTTTCACATGACTTCTGTAGATATTCTTTTGGCAGAAGCACTTAAAAGCAGTTACCTGACAGCCTTGACCCCTGCTGTTTCTCACCGACCCATGAAAGTCTGGTCTGTCCTTTGATCTCTCAGGAAAGAATTTTGATCTGGATTATAGCCTGAGGTTCCCTTGTCCCAATTACCTGCCCCAGACCCCAACTGTGTGTTCGTGTCCAGGCCCATGCCTGGGTTAGTATAAAAGGCTTGTGTTCCAACATTAAAGTTGAGTCTGTTCCCTCAGGCTTTCTCTGAGTCCGTGTCTGTATGTCTGTCCTTGTTGGGTAAAATCCCTTGAGGTCCCCTCCCCTCTCCTTGCCAGGAACTAAGGCTAGAGGCTCTCTGCCCGCAGGCAGGAGACAGCCTTGATGCTTGCAGGGAGAGAACAGCAAACTGCATGTGGATGTTGGCCATGCATGTATAAAGGACTATTCAGATGACTATAAACTCTGACAGACTTCTATTTTTTTTATTAATATGTATTGATAATTTTATCTCTTTTCCTTACATTTGCTTACATTCTGGTTTACTATAAAGGGGAAATCATAATCCAACTCGTTTATATATTCTTTTCACAAGGGTGTTTGTTTGCCATAATTAATTCTAAGTTTCTGGATGTTGTTGTCAGTAAAGTGATTTTTTTTTTTTAGCACAGAAAGCATACTTTAACCTTATGTCAAACTCAGTCTTCTAGACTCTGTCTTTTAGTTGGTGATCTGAGATTACACTCATTTAATATTTTTAGAGGGGATTTTTACTCAGGATGATTTTGCTAATGTTAAGATTGTTGGAATCATTGATAATTATTTTGTTCTTTATCAGTATTAACATAGGTCTTATATGCTTTCCATGTTGCTAATGGTGTATTTCCTATGTGACATGGTACATTCATCAATTACTCATTACAATTGTATTCTGACTTCTGTTCCTATTAATGTGAGTGTCTTTCTCTTCTGTGTATCCTGTTTGCTTATATAAACTCTGAACTGATGGCTGCTTGCCATGAATTGCTGTATTTTCTCAAATGCCCTTCCTTCTCCATCAATTTTGAGATACCACTTCTGCAAGTCAATGGTCGTTAATTCGTTAATGTGTTCACTACCACTGCCTTCCATGTATTTTTTAAATATTTCATGCTGCTCTGGCTCCGGTCTTTGTTGACAGGTTTGCTGATGTTATTGCAAATTTTCTTAATTTGTAATGCATTGGTATTTTTCCCTAACAAGATTAAGTATTGACTTTTCTCTATTTTCTCATGTAGCCTATGGCTTGGAATGCAGAGCTCTGTTAATATTTATTTGGGTTTTGTAAATGACTCTCTTTTGATTGTATATCCANTTTTTTTTTTTAGCACAGAAAGCATACTTTAACCTTATGTCAAACTCAGTCTTCTAGACTCTGTCTTTTAGTTGGTGATCTGAGATTACACTCATTTAATATTTTTAGAGGGGATTTTTACTCAGGATGATTTTGCTAATGTTAAGATTGTTGGAATCATTGATAATTATTTTGTTCTTTATCAGTATTAACATAGGTCTTATATGCTTTCCATGTTGCTAATGGTGTATTTCCTATGTGACATGGTACATTCATCAATTACTCATTACAATTGTATTCTGACTTCTGTTCCTATTAATGTGAGTGTCTTTCTCTTCTGTGTATCCTGTTTGCTTATATAAACTCTGAACTGATGGCTGCTTGCCATGAATTGCTGTATTTTCTCAAATGCCCTTCCTTCTCCATCAATTTTGAGATACCACTTCTGCAAGTCAATGGTCGTTAATTCGTTAATGTGTTCACTACCACTGCCTTCCATGTATTTTTTAAATATTTCATGCTGCTCTGGCTCCGGTCTTTGTTGACAGGTTTGCTGATGTTATTGCAAATTTTCTTAATTTGTAATGCATTGGTATTTTTCCCTAACAAGATTAAGTATTGACTTTTCTCTATTTTCTCATGTAGCCTATGGCTTGGAATGCAGAGCTCTGTTAATATTTATTTGGGTTTTGTAAATGACTCTCTTTTGATTGTATATCCAGTTACATCTCTATTTCTCATATTTCTTTACTCTATTTTTACTGAATAAATTTTCTCATTTTAGCTTTTATTTCAGCTCCTATTTTACTCCATAGTTTTTCCCTTTTGTTGACTTTAATGTTCCCAAAAGTTGTTGTATATTGTACTTATGCTTAGTACATGATATTATGTATCTCTGAAAGTGCGATAGTCTTACTATCAACATTGAATTGCAGTTTTCTTTTTCATTTTGCCTGGAGAACTCAACACATAGAAGACATGAGAGAGGATATAATTCATACAACCCCTAAAAAGTGAAGAATGTGATAAGACCTTTATTCAAATGTCAAGTCTTAGGAGACATCAGATAATGCATACTGGAGAGAAACCATACAATTTTTTAAAATTTTTATTTATTTCTGTATGTGTATGAATGTACTGTCTGCATACAGGTTTGTACACCCATGTTGTGCAATGCCTCGGAGGTCAGAAGAGGGTGTCAGATTCCCCTGGAACTGGAGTCCTCCTGGAATTGGCATTTCAGACAGTTCTTGACTGCCATGTGGGTGCTGGGGATCAAACCCGGGTCCTCTGTAAGAGCGGTTGGTGCTCTTAACCACTAGGCCATCTCTCCAGCCTGAAACCATACAATTTTGAAGATTGTGCATTGAATGAATTGTAAAACAATTTTAAGATGCATAGAAGATATTGTTTCAAAAGTAAAGCATGTGTTTAATGAAGTAACATGGTAATTGTAGGAGAAAATATCTTCCTTTCAAATAGAACTCTCACATTTTATTTTGGCAGATCATAAGTGACATCTAGGATAAGGAAATTCTCAAAAATTTGGATAAATCAGTGGATTGGATTTTCCCAGGAATCTGTTCCTGGGGACTTACCTTCAAATAATCTGTGTGCTTTATTCCTTAAAGATTCAATGCTGTAGTTAAGACATTATGATAATTATAATGAAGTTGCCTGGCAAAGTCTTTGTTATCCTAATTTATGAGTATTAATGTATTTGTCTCTCTTTTTCTTTGTTTCTACCCCACACCACCCTTGTGCAACAACTGAACACTTGGATTTGGGTTTTTCCTGATATTATGTTAAGTGAAGTAGCACAGTCCCAGAAAAAAATGAAAAATGGTATCCCTCATCTGTGGATGCTAGCAACAAGTACCTACTTGTAAGGCAAACTGAGCAATATTAACGTTATACTCCTCATGATCTGAAAACGACTGTGCTCTTATATTGTGAATCCCTTAACAGTTTCTAGAATTAACCTACCATTTATTTTCAGACTTTGGAATTTTTGGTATATGGGTGGAGGGTCTGTATGCATATTTTAGAGTAATATAAAATCAAAAGAATGAGAAAAAAAATGAAAGAAAGGCGTAAATGTGAGACTCTGGTTAAAAGTTAGGACTAAGGGCCGGTTGTGGTGGCGCATGCCTTTAATCCTAGCACTCGGGAGGCAGAGGCAGGCGGATCTTTGTGAGTTCAAGGCCAGCCTGGTCTACAGAGTGAGTTCCAGGACAGCTGGGGCTACAGGGAGACCCTGCCTCGAAAAGACAAAAAAAAAAAAAGTTAGGACTAAGACAACATAAAGAAGTGCTTACATATATGTGTACCTTCTAAAATATGTAATGAGACAGATGACCACAAACATAAATTCACAAATGTTATGTGTGAATAAAATACCTCTACTTTGAGAAAATACCTGAAACACAAAGTTTAGAGACTTTCTTTCCAGGGATATGTTACTGTTTTTAGTTCACTATTTTCCCCCATAGAGGCAACTTCAATGGTTTCTATTGGACCTTTACAAACATAATAATCTCAGTCCACAGGGCAGGGAACCAATGTCATGTGTATTAAGTTATAAAAAAGCATGAAACCCCAATAAAAGGCACATGAGGCTTGGGTCACTCCAGTAACATACTTTACTTCCATGTAGGACTGCCAACGTGAGCCGCCTGCAGACACGTGATGGGACTGGACAGCATGGCAGGGGGCAGAGGCAGGGGGG
>VZQC01014654.1:1085151-1172321 GCA_009823505.1 Rhizomys pruinosus
GTGTCAGATCCCATGGAACTGGGATTACAGAAAGTTGTGAGCTGCCATGTGGGTGCTGGGAATCAAACCTTGATCCTCTGGATGAACAGCCAGTGTTCATAACTAAGGAGCCCAAATATCAGTGTTTAGAAAGAATATTACAATTGGAGGGTTATTGGTAGAATTCCCTATCGTGCTTTCTCCTTATCTGTTGAGCACACTACTGTGTTAGAAATCCAGGTCCTTTCTAAAGACTCAAATCACAAACTGCCAGCACAGGATTACAAACATGCCACAGTACTTGGTGTGTTGTGCATTAAGCTGTGATCACTTGGGATCCTGGGGTTAAAGTGTTGTTATCTTGAAACACACTCAAGAGGCAGGTGGTGCTGAGGGAAACACCCCTGCACACTTTGTTTGTATGAAACAAATTACCAAATATTAGAAACTAAATTTATGAGAGATGGAGCCACACATTGATAAATTAAAATGCAATATTCCAGGATAGATTCTACTTTTTAATATTAATTAAAAAAATTTTTTTTATTTTTATTTTATGTGTATGAGCCTATGTCTGCATGCACAAGTTTTATGCACTGTCCACTGAGTTCAGAAGTGTCTGTTGGATGCCCTGGAACTGGAGTTACAGATGATGGTTAGCTGTCATTTGGGTGCTGGGAATTGAACTCAGGTCCTCTGCAAGAACAGTGAGTGCTGTTAACCTATGAGCCATCTCTCCAGCTCCTTAATGTTAGTTTTTGACACAGAACAAAAATATGTGTTTACAAGGTGCAATGTGATATTTTGTTCAGTAAATACATTTTTGAAATTGGGTATTAAATTAACACACTTAATACTTCATGAATTGTCATGTTAAAACTTATATAATGGAAGAAATGTTTTAAGGTCATCTCTACACACACACAAAAAAGAAAAGAAATAAAAAACTAGCTTATAAGCTCTGTAACTATTGCCCATAAAATGTTCAGAATGTGAGAACCTTAATTCCAACCAAAGCCTTCCCAGTTCATCAGAAGAGACAAATTTAATGTCTCAGTGAAGTACATGATAAGCCAGAGGTTTAAAAGTAACGTTTCTCTTCTACATTCCTTGAAACAGAGATGCACAGTCTTAATGTCCCTCAGTCTATGAATGGATCATGTACATTTGGTACATTCATACAATGAAGCTCTTCTCAGTGGCAAAGAAAAAAATTAAGGAATTTGCAGGTAAATGATTGGAACTAGAAATGGCTGTACTTACTGAGGTAAAACAGATGCTGAAAAACAAGGCACAGGTGTTCTCTCTCAAGTGCGGATCCTACCAACAAATCCTGGATAGAAACTCAAAGGAGGTAAATTGAGTGTGGGTTACAGATATGTGCACTCCCTAATTATGGCAACAGTGTTTGAAGAATATGGAATTTACCTAAATGTGCATCAACAAAGAATTTACTGAAGTATATTTCTAAAGAATAAAATACACTTCCACCTTAGAAAAGAGTAGAATCTTCTCATACTGACGGTAGGATTGATCTGGGGGACAGTCTTTCAGGTAAAAGAAGTTCGAACACCAGTACTGCATGATCTGAGCCCTAAGGGAAATATGAAAACAGAAAAGATAGATGATAGATGTTGAAGATACAATGGCAGCTGCCAGTGAATGGGGAGAATGTGGGGTAAATATAGAAACAGTGTCATTGCTTTATGGCTTAAGTCAGTCCTACAGTTCTATGCCACAACAAAGTGAATAAAATTCTGCAACATGCATTTTATATCATAATATAGGAAAAGCTCAATTTGGGTATGCTCAGCATAGGAAATGATAATATTCTACATGTGGATATATTAATGACTGACTAGATCAATATCCAATGTATATGTATAAGCAAATATCAGGGGCTGGAGAGATGGCTCAGTTGTTGAAATCAGCGATGCTCTTGCAGAGGACCTGGGTTTGGTGCCTAGCAGTAACATAGTGGCTAACAACCATCTTTAGCTCTAGATTCAGGGGATCCGATGATCTCTTCTAGCCTCCACAGTCATTGCCTGCATGTGGGGCAATGACTGTTTTGCAGGCAAAACACATCTATACATAAAGTGAAAACAGATAAAACGATTTCATACAATGTACTTTGATCATATTCAGACTCCTCCATTTTCCACCACTTCTCTGCCCCACTTCCAGCTTCATGTCTTCCATTATTACTTGTCTTCTTTTAAAGGCCCATCAAGTCTAATCTGAATTTCCTGAATGATTTTGTGTGTGGGTCTATCCCCTGGGGTCTGGTGACCCTACAAGGCATCATATCAGTAAGAAGAACTGACTCTCCCTCAACACTTACCAATTTCCAGTTGATGCTGAGTTAGGGCTGAAGGGTTTATCCACCCACTGTGTCCATACTGGCCCTCTGTCTGGATAGGATTCTCACTGGTCTTTAGCAGGCAGTGCTAAGTGCTGTGGGTTCATATGTGTAAATACCTGTGGCATCCAGACCACAGTTTCCTTGCACTGATGTATCAAACAATCTTCCTGCCACCTCTTCCAAAATGAACCCTGAGCCTTGGGAGGACAGAGTGTGAAATAGGTGTTGCATTCAGGGATGAGCATTCTGTGGTCTCTTTTTCTCTTCATGTGGATGATCTGTGGGTCTCTGTGTTAATAGCCATCTGCTGTAAGGAGAATCCTCTCAGGTGAGCATTGGATGGTACATTCAACTCTGGGAATAACAATAACTCCTTTAGAGTCAGTATAATACTGTCTTTAGCAGAATGATAGGAGCTTCTCTCCCAGTGCCAGAGACCTGTCTTGCTTAGGTTCTTGGTCTTGATAATAGTGTCTGATATGGACTCAGTACTGTGAAGCAGGCCTTATATCCATCTAGACCGTGGTTGGTTACCCCAGACTATTCACACCACTGTAGCAATGGGCACATTGTGCCAAGTCAGGTGCTTTTGTAGATTCTTGTGTTCCCAGCTGGTTAAGGTTGTCGGTTACATTCCAATGCCAGTGATTGCAGTATGATCAAAGCTAGTCAGCAGACATGTAGCTTCCAGGTCAGTACCAATTGGATTTCCCCTTATTTCTTCTAAAAGTCTGGACACAGTGTCTTCAGCAACAGAGTCTTACCATCAAGTACTGGTTTTAACCCAGTGCAGTGGGAATATCCAGTATTGCTTGAGGATCTATGAGGTGTCTTGTCAACCACTTGAAAAGAGGGAGTTCATTCTTGGCCTTGGGTTTTTATTAACTGGCCTGTAAATGTCTATTGAACACTTGTTATGGAGCAATTATGTTTAAACTTTTTTTTTTTTTTTGGTCTTTTTTGAAACAGGGTCTCCCTGTAGCCCCAGCTGGCCTGGATCTTACTATGTAGACCAGGGTGGCCTTGAACTACAGAGATCTGCCTGCCTCTGCCTCCCAAGTGCTGGAATTACAGGCGCAAGCCACCACGGCCTGGTATGTTTAAGCTTTTTGAATACTATATTTGCTTATATTGAACAAAGCTTCTCTTTTAGATTGCCACATGACTCTCAAGAGATGTGACCCTGAAAAAAACAAGAGTTTCTGGAGTGTCATCTAAAGTGAAAAAGTTGTTCCTAGTAGAATTCTAGGTATTTGATAATAATGGAGATCTCTGAGGAAATGATAAATATGGCTTTTAATATTACTTCATTTATACAGTGAAGGAGAACCGATTATCCAGGTTCTTTTGAAAACACTACCAGGTCACAATCACTATATGGAATTGCAGAAAAATTATATAGCAATGTAGAAGATACAAACTGAATTGCAGTTTGATCTTTTACTGGTGCTACTGGCAGGGTGTTTGTTTTAATGCATGATTTTGTTTGATTGAGTCTTTTGGTTTCTCCATCTTGTCTTCAGTCCCTTGTAATCTGCTTCTGATATGTGGAGTGATCTGTTCTGTGTGTGCAACTTTCTACTGACTTTTTCAATATTGGAATTGCATTTCTTAGTTCTTTCTCCATTTTGATTTGCATTTTCTTTGCATTTCTCCATATTGAATGTAACTTCCATATCCTGCCTTGTCCTCATTACTTCATTTGCTTATGCCTTCTTGGAATTCTGCCCTCTGAAAGTTCAATTAGGAGTTCATTCCCCTTTTTAAGCTTTGGAATCTTTGAACATCTTTAGGATTGTTTTTCAATTTCTGTATATTGGATTTCTGATAATTACTATCTTTATGGAAATTGAAATTGAGTAGGGATTTTTTTGGGGGGTGTAGGAGATATCGTCTTGTGCTATCATATCATTTGTGTTTTTGATATGGGATCTAGGCATCCGTGTTTAAACTGTTGATGGTGATTTGTTCCGAGATCTTGGCCCAGGAGGCAGGAATCCCAGTCTCAAGTTTCAAGCCAGATATTTGGGGGTGTCTCAAGTGAACAGAACCATGTCTGATGGGGCAGATGCTGGGGACGTGTGCCCTACTATTTCCAGGTTTGGTAAGGGCATAGCAAACCCATGGGGGCTGTGTGGAATAAATCCAGGAGCAGGCTCACAGCGGGAGCTTCCTGGATGGAAGGTGGCATCAGTGAGAGGCCAGGTTCTCCCTGGGGCTGGCACACTCATCTATGTCAGAGGAGTGATTGGGTGAGGAAACAGACATGGGTTGGACTGAGTTGGCTCAGTGGTGTTAGAGCAGGGGAGTGGTATGGCAAGGTGAGTAGAGAAGAGCGATGTGGTCAGAAAGGTGGAAGTGGGAAGAGGAGGAATGGAGGGAAAACTTTTGGGAGAAGAGTTAGAGTGGTTGAGCCCACTGTGGGACTGGGGAGGAGCAAACAGCTCTTGGGTGGCCCTGAAAATGCACCAGAGTCTAATGACCCATGGGGCAGTGCCATGCTCAACTAGAGTGGAACGGGGGAGGATCAGGATTCCACACGGAAGCAAAACTTCACCACCACCACAGGAAGCACTTGGGTGATACGCCCTGAACATGGAGGTACTGTCCAGGAACAGTCACATTCAGAGGAGCTGTGGGACTGTGAACTAGAGAAGGCAAATTCATGAAAGATATGATCATTTTGTATGACTAGATTTCATAAGAGAAACTAGATCTGAAAATTCTGATGTAGATGTGTGGTAATGATACATATGCATCCTTTTAGATGAATTTTAAATCAATTGGACTGGGACTAACCTCCAGCTTTTTTTAAGTTTATTTTAAGGATGTCAATTTAATGTCATAAAAATTAATGTTGAAGGGTGTGGATACATGACTCAGTGGTTAAGAGCACTGCCTGTTCTTGCAGAGGCCCCAGGTTTGATTCCCAGCACTCACATGGTGGGTAGCAACCACCTGTAACTCCATTTTCAGGCAATCTTCTTCTGATATCCTTAGGCATTGCCCAGCTCAGGTGAACTTATGCACTTGCAGTTAATACACTCACACACATGCCATAATAAATAAAATATTTAATGAAAAATTTGAAGGCAATTTGAATCACTATGTTGGTGTTTCCCATTATGAAAGTCTGGCACCTCATGTATAAAACAAATACTTCATGTTCCCAGCATTCAGGAGGCAGAGGCTAGCAGATCTTTGTGAGTTCAAGGCCAGCCTGGTCTATGTAGTGAGTTCCAGGCCAGCAGGGGCTAAAGGAAGAGAGAAAGAGAGACTGTGTGAAAAAGAAAAAGACCCCTCCCCTAAATACTTCAGGTAAATCATTCCTCTAGTCCCTCTTTGCAGATAGCAACAATTCTTCAATTTAAATTCATTGATGTATTTTTACTTCCATGTTTTACCTTTCTGCAAATAAGAGAGCAGTATTTGGACCTGGAGTTTTGCCATTCCCAGAAAGAATTTTAGATTTACTAATAAAAGGAATGGTTGTAGGGTGTGTTGATCTAGAATATGCATTTCAGCTGATATTTACAGATGCAGTTGTAAGCATTAACATATAAGAAGTAAACTTTTTCTTTTCTTTTTTTTTTCTTTTTTTTCTGTCTTTTGAGACAAAGTCTCCCTGTAGCCCCAGCTGTCCTGGAACTCACTCTGAGGACCAGGCTGGACTTGATTTCCCAGAGATCCACCTACCTCTGTCTCCTGAAGGCTAAGATTAAAAGCATGTGCCATCATGCGTGGCAGAAATAAACTTTTAATTCACCATTAATGTTCCACCTGAAATAAGTAATTTATGATATGAATCCAGCATTGAGGTTTTCTTTTTAGATCCTATAGTCCATAAAAGCAAAGTATCCATGCTGAATACATGGATATGCTGCCATACTGTTTCTGCATTGAGAAAAGTCATTAGAAAACATTACAGTGTCAGAAAGCTCTTTCAGAGTAGTTATGATCACACCCTACATCAGAAAATGCCAGTCAGTCTCTTTGATGTCCTTTATTACATAAGAGCAATCTGCCTGTGGGCACATGGTCAAAGTATTGGTTTTTATTTCAGGGTTTGTTGATAGTTAGTGATGTAGCTGTGTTGTTTTCACTGGAAGAGAGGGAAATCCTAGACCCTGCTCAGAGGGCTTTGCACAGAGACCTGATTGTGGAGAATTATAGCTCTCTTGTTTCTGTTGAAGAGAATGTATTATATTTCTTTTTTCTTTTTCCTTTTTTCTTTTTCTTTTTTCTTTTTGGTCTTTTTGAGATAGGGTCTCCTTTAGTCCCAGCTGGCCTGGAGGTCACTATTTAGACCAGGCTGGCCCTGAACTCATGGAGGCCTGCCAGCCTCTGTGCCCTGAGTGCTTGGATTAAAGGCATGCTCCACCATGCCCAGCTACATTTCTTACATATTTTTTGAATTCATATTCAGTGTTCCTTAATGAACAACTCTGCATATGTCTTAACTTTGTATGGCTTCAGGTTAGTATGTTCAGGAAGACTTGTCCTTCTTTCCTTTTTTCCACAATAAATTTAGAAACTTTGGAGCATATACTATTGTCACCACAATCATAAAGCTCCTTTTCTAACTTTGAATTTTGTCTGAACTATAATTGGAAGGAGAACATTAACCATGAAAACTGAGGTACTCTGTAAATATTATCAATGTTTTTGCAGAATATTACAGCTGGAAAATTGTAGGAAGCTTTCTTTTATGCTGAACAGGACCACGTGGCCCTGCTAAGGGAAGGGGAACACAGTACCCACTTTGCGGACACTGTGGGGAGCTGACCCCTTGGCATAGAAGCCAGCTGGCTACTTCCAGTAGCCCAGCCTGAGTGGTACTTCCAACTCAGGCCCTTAGCCTAGACCCACAAGACATGTGTTCTACTCTTGGCTGTGACTTACCACCTGCCCAGAGACTGCTGAACCCTGGACAGGAATTTCAGGCTGATGGCTGATGGCCTATCTTCAGCCTATGTTCACTCACATCAGCTACCCAGATTGGTGGTCCACATGGGGAAACTTTTTCCAACCCATTGGCCACCCGAATGAAATGCAGGCCTACCTTGGCCTGTGAGTGCCCAATAATTAATAAAAAAATAACGGCCAGGAACTCCATGATGTTACTATGAAATTCAAATTTATTCCTTGCTACAGCCTGCTTTTCTAAACTAAATGATGTCCATTCTCAAAGCCAAACCTAGGCCCTCCAGTTCCGTGCCACTGCACACTGTTGCCCCACCAGCATCATGCACCTAGTCCATGTCATCCTCTTTGGGGGTGGAGTCAGATCCTGGCCACGTGGTGCCCTGAAGTGTGCTAGCTGAAAGCTAGCCTGCAATTCAAACCGGATTTTCCTACTGAAAAAGTCATCTAGAAAATCCCCTATTTTGTTTTTTGTTATTGTATCAATCATGGAATTGAGTTAGAAATCCAGGTATTTTCTAAGTTCTTAATTCATGAACTACCCAGCACTGGCTTACAAAGGTGCAAAGGAACTTTCTATGTTTTTATTTATAGTCTCATAGTGAGATAGATAGATATGGTGTCCTTAGGTCCCATTGTAAATTATGAACAGAGCAACCATGTAAAATGCCTGAGAAGCAGGACACTGGGGCTGGACTGACAGATGGAGGTCCTTGTTAAGGAATTAGAGATGAGTGGGAGGGGTGGGGTGTCAGGGAGGTGAGGACACCCATCTGGGTCAGTGGAGTGATTGCAAAGAAACAGAAGGCAGGGAATAGGGCAGTGATGGGGAATGGGAACTGAGGAATCCCAGGATTTAGAGGAAGGATGTAATGTGGGTGGAGTCAGAGAGCAAAGTAGGCAGAAGTGGGCAGAAGTAGGCAGGATGCAAGTGTGCATGGCCAAAGAAAGCTTTGAAAGGAGCTAAAGGCAGGCTAGACTGCTGGGTTTTATTGTAACTAGGAAACTCACCAGAGTAGGAGTGACCAAATGGAGTGGTGTGGTGCAGATTCTGAGGAGGGCTGCATAGGATGAGGCCTACAGGACACCCCATGTCTCAGGATAGCCCAGGAACCACTCATAGTGTAATGCAGGATCAGAGGTATGGGGAAAGGTAAATAGGTCTATCTAGGGGATGGGAAATCTCACTAGAGACATAGAAACCACGTGGAAAGCTGTGCTGGGGAAACTGAGGCTGGGTGGGCCTTAGAAACACACAGAGACTTTCCAGGCATGATGGCACACCATTTTAATCTCAGCACTTGGGAGGCAGAGGCAGGTGGATGTTTGTGAGTTCAAGGCCTTACATAGCTAGTTCCATGCCAGGCCAAATGGGACTAAAGGGAGACTTCATCTCAAAAAGTCCAAAAAAAAACCCCCAAACCCTCAAAACCAATTGCTCTTGCAGAGGGGTTCGATTCCCAGCATCCACATGACAGCTAAGAACCTTCTTTAAGCCTGGCATGGTTGTGCATGCCTTTAATCCTAGCACTTGGGAGGCAGAGGCAGGCAGATCTCTGAGTTCAAGGCTGGCCTGGTCTACAGAGTGAGTTCCAGGCCAGCTGGGGCTACAGGGGGACCCTGTCTCAAAAAAAATGTGGGATCCAATGGATGGCCTGGCCTAGAAATCTCAGGACTAGGGGAGTATAATGGAATGGAATTGAAGGAGAGCTGGGGAAATGAGCCTTTTCAGAGGAGCTTGGGGTTTAGAACCAGAGGCCAGTATGTTGGGATATACCTGGGATCTGGTATTATTTGTTGAGATTTATTTATTTATTTGTTTGTTTGTTTATTTATTTATTTTCATTTTCTTTGAGGCAGGGTCACCCTAAGTAGCAGCATCTATACTGAGACTCAAATGTAGAACAGTCTGGCCTTGACCTCACAATGGTCAGCCACCCTCTGCCCCTTTCCCTTGGTGGGGTTAACACCTTGGTCTATGCCTTTATAGAGTTGTTCTTTTTTTTTTTTTAATGATTATTCTTCATAGGAAAATCAATGCTGTAAATTTTACTGCATATATTTGGGTATATTGGCCTGTGCATTCTTTCTGGGGAGCAGGGGAATCTTTTTGAGACAGGGTCTCCCTGTAGCTCCTGCTGGCCTGGAAGTAACTATGTAGAGCAGCCTGGCCTTGGACTCACAGAGATCTACCTGACTCTGCCTCAGGAGTGCTGGGAATAAAGTCGCCTTTATTGTGTGGTGGCAACAATCTGCTCATAAAGGGACTGGAGAGATGGGTCAGTGACTAAGAGAACTAACTGCTCTTGCAGAGTTCCTGGACTCGATTCACACCACCCACATGGCAGGTAACGAACATCCTTAACTCAAGTTCCAGGGAATCCAAAACCCTCTTCTGACATCCCTGGGCACTGCACAACATGGTGTCCTCATATGCACATAGGCATATGAGAACACTAAAATTTAGAAAATCCTAAAAATACTGCAGAAATATCGGCAACTGATCACTGCTGGGTGAGGAAAGTTGGTCTTTGAGGGAATGGCCTTAGATAGCTTAACCAGCCTCCCCCTGATAGACACACAGACAGACACATGGGGACACAATCTTGATTCAATAGACCTTAACAGAGACTTTAAATCTCACAATGAACTACTGCAGAACTTCAGGCTTTTAAAGAAAAAATTTTCCCTTGCCCCTCCCACAGTGATTCCATCTAAACAGATCAGTAGAAGATCAGTGCTGTTTCCATTAACAGCAGCAGGTGTTAGAAGCTGAGGCTGGGGGCCGCCTACCAGTGCTGCTGAAGGAAAGTTTAATTTAGCCTCTATTTGAGAGGATGAAAACTTGTTACACTTCCTTGTTTAGGTAAGGAGGTCAGGCAGCTACTTTCCCATGAACATAGTAGAAATTCTGGGTCTTGTTTGCAGGAAAGGCCACTGGAAGGCAGGAAAGCAGAAAATTGTATCACGGTTTCCATGTGGAGCTTTTTCATGTTGCATGTCTACTGTCACAGCAGACAGTGAGAATGGCCTGCTGTCTCTTCTGAGGTGCTTCTTGTTATGTTGGCAGGTGAAGTGGATTTTCAGTGAACTGAAAGGAAGGTTCTCAAAAACAGAGAAGAATGGTTATAGAAGATCGCTTGGAAAGGAAAGTCACTGTAGGAGAAGAGATGACTTCTTTTCAGGTAAATTCATCCAAGGGCATGGACCAGGTACCCTTTCTTTCTCAAAATATTTTTTATTTTACACTGTAACCTTTTCTGGTTCTGGACTTGGTCCCTAGGGGAGGCTTTCTAATCTCACAGAGATCAGCATGCCTCTGCCTTCTAATCCTGGGATTAAAAGCCTGCACCATTATGCCCAGCCCACGTTAACTCTTTACCTATGTATCACCTATGTAGCATGGCATACCCGCCTCTCAATTCTGTGCTCCGGACTAATGCAATGAATGCATGGCCTGCCCTCTCAAAAGTGTTTCTCATGTGGTAGGTGAATCCTACTGAAAAAACAAGAAAGAAAACAAATGAATCACTCCAAAGATGGAGCAAAGAGCTGAACAGAGAATTCACAAGTGAGGAATTAGAGATGGCTGAGAAACATCTTAAAAAGTGTTCACCGCCATGAATAATTAAGAAAATGCAAATTAAAACCATTTTAAGATATCATCTCACTCCAATAAGACTTGCTAGGATCAAGAAAACAAATGATATGAAGTGTGGAGATGTTGTAGAGAAAGGGGAACACTCATCCATTGCTGGTGGGAATGTAAACTTGTATAGCCACTATGGAAAGCAGTGTGGAGAACCCTTCGAAGACTCAAAATGAGTTTACCACCTGACCCAGTCATACCACTTCTGGGTATATACCCACAAGACTCTTCTTACTGCAGTGATACATGCACAGCTATGTTTATTGCAGCTATGTTCACAATAGCAAAAAGCTGGAACCAACCCAAATGCCCCTGAACTGACGAGTGGATAGAGAAAATGTGGTACATCTATACAAGGGAGTTCTATGCAGCAGTAAAAGAAGACAACATCATGAACTTTGCGGGTAAATGGATGGAACTGGAAGATATTATATTAAGTGAAGTAACACAGTCCTAAAAAGTACAAATGACGAATGTTATCCCTCATCTGTCGATGCTAGTGCCAATAACCTAGTTGTAAATATTTCTTGTTGGGAATGATCCNCGTCTTTAACTCCAGTTCCAAGTGAATCCACACCCTCTTCCTGACCTCCATGGCATTGCATGACACGGGTGCACAAACTTACCTGCAGACAGTACATTCATATACATACAAAATAAATTAAAAAATTAAAAAAAAATTTTTTTAAAGACATCATGAACTTTGCAGGTAAATGGATGCACTAGAAGATACTGTGTTAAGTGAAGTAACACAGTCCCAGAAAAACAAACAATGAATGATATCCCTCATCTGTGGATGCTAGCGCCAATAACCTAGTTGTAAATATTTCTTGTTGGGAGTGATGCATATTGGAAAGAACACCAGCAACACCAACAAAAGAAAAGACTGCATCAAAAAATGGACTGAAATGTGAATCTGGTGGGGTGGGGTGGTTGGGAGGGGGACATGGGTCTAGATTTGATTTGTAACATAATCTTGTACAAATACACACCACTGCATTGTAGTTTAAATTGTACATAAAACTGATCTTTTCATCATATTTTATTCAGATATTCTCCTGCTTTGCTTATTTTAATTCCAGCAACATCACAAGCAGCATGGCTTGGCTGCTGGGTTTCTTGACATCTGTATCCATTAGTCTCATGGGAGGGGACTGCCTGGGTTGTAGGGCTTTTAATATCATCCCAAAGTCAGAGTTGATCACCTTTGGTTTACTAGGAGTAAATTTTCTTGTAATTTACAGAATGAAGCATACAAATCATGACATTTAATGCAGAATCTCTCCTTTCATTACTGTTCTTTTTTCCCTTCCTTTGAAGACAGAAACCTTTGATATTTGTTTGCTAAATACTCAGTTTTACTGCTGGAGATTCTGAAGCTGGCCTCTTTTGTCTGTTGGCACTTCTATTTCACACTCAATTCTCAATGATGTTTTCATTACTGCTTCTTTGTACATCAATAAAAATAGTTGTTGATCACATATTGTACACATGTAGTCATCTGCTTTTTAACATTTTGCAGTAAGGAACCCTGTTGGCAAAATCCTTGTATTGTCGTTTGCATAAGTTGCTCAGTGTATGCCTTTTAGATAAATTTGCAGGAGGAAAATGAGGATAAAAGAGGAAGTACTATCAGAAATAATTTTAGAATATTTTCTCCCCTAATGTTTCTATAATTGACTCATTACATGCAGGTTCCAGGACACACTTTACAGGATGATGTCAGTCTTCTTGCTGTTGAGGGAGAGCACATACAGTCAAGGCTCTCTTCATTTAAACTCCTCCTTTATTCTTCTGCCATGCTCTGCTCTGTTCTGCTGGAGAATGTTTCTTTTGTGGCTGGGATACTGGCCTCACTGCGGAGCTTGTTAGGAATGGGTTAAGTCAGAACCAACCACAAACCTTGTTAAGTCAAAATCAATGTTTTGTATAGGTTTACACTGCTTGAGTATAAACATTTGAATTTCTGAAACATAAATCAGTGTTTCTTTACATATGAATATATGTATGATAGAACTTGTATATTACAAATACAGGAGGACAGGGGGCTGGAGAGATGTTCTAGCAGTTAAGAGCACTGACTGCTCTTGCAGAGGACCCAGGTTTGCTCCCAAGCACCCACATGGTGGCTGAGAACCATCTTTAACTCCAATTCCAGGGGAATCAGACACCCTCTTCTGACCTCCGCAGCATTGTATGACATGGGTGCAGAAACCTACATGCAGACAGTACAGTCATACACATAAAAGTGAAAAAAAAAAAACAAATACAGGAGGACAATGGTATTCCTATGTTGAGGGTTAATTTTAATGATCCTTTTTTAAAATTTTATTTATTTCTGTATGTATATTGATGTACTGTCTGCATGCAGGTTTGTGCACCCGTGTCGTGCAATGCCCGCGGAGGTCAGAAGAGGGTGTCGAATTCCCCTAGAACTGGAGTTTTCCTGGAATTGGGGTTTCATATGGTTCTCAGCTGCCATGTGGGTGCTGGGGATCGAACCTGGGTCCTCTGTAAGAGCAGCCGGCGGTCGGCGCTCTTAAACGCTAGGCCGTCTCTCCAGCCAGAGGGTTAATTTTATATTATTGAAATTACACGAAACTGTCTTTTGCCCCAAGGACTCTTGTCTCCCTTTAATTTTCTCTGAGTACAGTTGCCATTTGCATCACCCAACTGATTTCTTCCTTTTCATAAGCTCATTGGAGTCTGAGGACTTTAGTGCATCCTGATAGCACACAATAGCACATTTGACTTAGTACCTGGCCAGCTTGCCATTCAGTGTAGATCCTGCTTAAAGGAACATCTTTCTCTTAGCATTTGCATGACTCTGAGTGCTTTGAAATCAGTCTTTAAAATGAAAAAGTTGCAGGACCTTGTGGTGCACACCTTTAATGTCAGTACTCAGGAAGCAGAAGCAAGCCAATAGCTGTGAGTTCAAGGTCAAGCTGGATTACATATTGAGTTCCAGGCCAACTCTGGCAACAAGTGTCTCCAAAAAACAAAAACAACAATAATGAGCAAGTTATAAATTACAGAGGAAAGAGCAATCTAACATAACTAAACAAGTTCCCTGAGTATTTCCATCCTGAGACAGTGTGGCTGTTGGTTTGACAATTGCAGTAAGCTGATCTGGAAGGAAAGGAGAGAAACTGTTTGCATCTTTGTTTGTGTTTCTCATTTGATGTAATAAAGCTCATTTTCATTAAAAATGTAACAGGAAAAATAAGATTCTTGAAGAATTCTGCTTATTCATTTAGTCTTCTTAACTTCTTTACTAATTTTCTCTTTTTTCCTAGTATAGTACCCTGTTCAAAGTCACATGGTCAAATGATCATTTTTCATTCTAGGGTCCATTGACTTTTAAGGATGTATCCATTGACTTCTCCCAGGAGGAGTGGAAATGCCTAGACTCTGCTCAGAGGGCTTTGTACAGGGAGATGATGTTGGAGAATTACAATAATCTGGTGTCTGTAGGTAAGGATATTTATCTTACAGATTTTTATATTTTTTACTATTCTGCTTCCTTTGACAGAGAACAGTCTACTTTGTTCACGTGGTAGTTTTTCTGAATATGTCTTTTTTTTTTTTTTTGTCTATTTTGACACGGGTTCTCCCTGTAGCTCCAGCTGTCCTGGAACTCACTTTGTAGACCACGCTGGCCTTATAATCATGTAGATCTGCCTGCCTCTGCCTCCCAATGGCTGAGATTAAAGGCGTATGCCACCATGCCTGGGCCTGAGTAAGTCTTAACTTCTTTAAAAATTAGTGTATTGTGAATATCTGGACATTTAGAGGAGAATTTTCCCATTTTATCATTTCTTTCCATTTCTACTTGTTAGAGGAATTATTTTGGGTGTTAATTTCAGTCACCCATTGATACCATGATACTGTAGCCAGAATCACAAAGTTCCATTTCCGTAGGTACATTTTCAATCAGTGACAGAACTCAGTATATGAAAATGGAAAAATTCTTATGTATTCTAATTATTCTGGTGGACAATAAAAATTGGGAAATTATTTGAGGAATTATTTCTTCTTTTGAATATTGTCAGTCAGCAGAGTACTGCTTGAAATTGATTACTTTCTGTGTAATCCAGCAAGAGTCACATGCCTCTTTCTCATTCACAGGTCTTGCTAGATGTAAGCCTGTTCTGGTCTCCTGTCTGGAACAAAGCAAAGAGGCCTGGAATGTGAAGAGAGTGGACAGTTTAGTCCACCAGGTAGGTTTGAGAGGATGAAAGAGGGGCCCAGGTGAGAGTTCCTAAGTAAAGAAGGGTGAGGTCCTGAAAATATTTATTCCGTGGTCTGTTTCAGTAGATATTATAACAATTTCTTTACTATGTGCCTTGTAGTAAATATCAAATGAGTATATTTTATCCTGTGTGAACTGTGGGAAAATTACTACTGTTCAAATACCACTTTATTTAATCATTTATTGAATTATTCATTATCTCCTATGATTTTTTCTTGCAAATGTTAGACTTGTAATAGATGAAATATAGTATTTTGTGAAATGTCTAAGTATTGCATTTTTATTGTGTTTCAGCTTTGAAAATATCTGTGACCTTCTGATTGCTGGTGATTTTTCTTTACTTTAGGATTATGCATTTCTGTTAAAGTAACAGTATGATTATGTGGAGAATCACCTAATATATTTACATAGCATAAAATTCTGTATTGCCTTCCCATCTTTGAATAGGAATGTGTTAAATATGTGTGTCTTTCACATTGCATTAGTACATTCCTCTGTTTTCTACCTACTTTTGATGTCTATATTCCGGTTTCTTCAGAAAAGAGATTGTGAAACCTTGATCTTGCATAATACCTAAGATTTATTCTATTGCCCAAGACATTGTATGTTACTAAATGCTTTCTTTGAGTTTGGGAAGCTGCAAATCTCTGTGGTGTCCATGAGAGTCAGTCTAGATTTATTTGGGAAACATCCTTTCTTATGCTGCTCATATGCTTATTTCTTAATAATCTTTGTGGCTTCATTATTCATCACAGACAGGATATAGTTTACACAGGCGTGGTTAGCAGGATGGATCTTGTTCAGGTACAACCCTCTCTGTATAATTCTTCTCAGCCATGAGATTTGATTTCTTTTTTTCAATGGATATTTTTCATTGATTTTTTTTTTCTGAATTACCTACAATTCATTTAATCATATTTCGAACTCCCCTGTCTGCACCAAACTTATATGTTAAGGATTTTCAAGTTGTTTGTCTATCCAGATGACTGTTGGAGCATATTCATCCTGTCTAGCATCACTCCCTTGAAGAAGATCAGCTCACCCTCACCTAGCAGTGATCAGCTGCTGATAGTCCTTCAGCAAATGTTTGTGCCTCCTGTTCATGTCCACAGTTCTGTTCTGTGTTTGATCTGCTGCAGCAGGCATGGGTTTTGTGCATGCTGCTGTCATTGCTGTAAATTCTTATGACCAAATTCCCCCAATTCTATTATACTCTTATTCCTTATGGTCAAGCTCCATCCCTGAAGCTTATACAATCTTTCTGCTCTCTCTTCTGCCTTGATACCCCTGGGGTCTGAGCAGGGGAGTTTTAATGTAGAAGTCCTATCCAGGGACACAAATGCTGCAATCTTTGATTTCCTAACTTTAGCCAATCTGGTCTTCTGTGTTCTTTGTCCTCTGTTGCATGAGGAAGCTTTCCTGATGAGAGTTGAGAAATGCATTATTATTTTTCCTAGTCCTCATTCCATGAAGTTCTTTGAGGCTTAAGTATAAGAACTGTACTGTAATTTTGTCACTTAGAGTTAAGCATGTCACATACAATTATTCTCTGTGTGTGAGCAGTTGTTGAACCCTGTAGTGTGGTCTATCTGTTGCAAAAGCAGCATCTTTGGTGAGTGGTGGCTGATGTACTTGTCTGTAAATACAAAAATCCACTTTTAGCATAGAGTAAGAAAGAAAATTAGCCCAGTAATTTAACAGAGGTAGGGTCTTCTCTAGAGTCTATGACCCCTCCAGCCTTGTGTATTTGGCTAGGTTTACAATGCCACACAAGTGTCCCTTCCCAATGAGCAGGGTTTAAGTGCAATTAGACAGCTTTTGATTACTGAGCACCACTATAGCTGGCTGGGCCAGTCATTGTTGTGGATATTATGCTTTCCAGCTATGACTGGACCATTGAATGGTTGTCACCCTTCACAGCTTGCATAGTATCCTCCAAAAATATGAGAAGTTGTCTTTAGGTAATAGAACTTCCAATTCAGTTCCATCTCTGTTGCTCCAAGTCCTGTGTCTGAAGTATGTCCTTTCTTCAGCTCTGGGGATGTCCCTTCATGTTCTTGGAGGTGATCATGTGCTGGTACAATTGCCTCTTTCTTTTTGGAGTCTCTTGGACTACCCTTTCCTTCGACTGAAAGAGAGGTTTTCCTGTCTGGCTCTGTGCTTGTTATATTGCCATCAGCTAAACACATGCCCTCATGCTGAGATATTGCATATTTATTTTTCAGTAGGCTCTTCCACATTTTCAGGCTACTTTCCGTCTTATCCTTAAATGTGCACTATATGTTTCACCATGCCCTAAGTTGTTTCATTAATGTTAGGTAGTGTTCCTGATTTAAGCCTTTGGACAGCTGCTTATCTGAATAATGGGATAAGAACGTGGCAGCTTGGAGCATTGCCACAGAGTTATCTTCATCATGTGTTCTCCATTAGAAGAACGGTTTTCAGACACCTAAGGTGCATTGCATGAGGTTCCAAGATTTTGGACATTTTGTCCCCAGCTGTGGGCCCTGTTGGAGAGTTCCTAGAATGTGTGGTCTTTTTGGAGGAAACATGACACTGGGGGTGGCTTAGAGAGTTCTTAAGATTTGCTGGATTTCCTGTGACCCTCAGCTTTCTGTGCCTGCTTGAAAATGTAAGCACTTAGCTTTTGGCCCAGGGTCTGGACTCCTCACCAGGCCTCCTTACCATGACAGACTCTAATCCCTCTCAAACCTGCAACCATAAGCTCAAATAATCTCTTATTTCTTAATGTTCCGTTAGGCATAGTGTTCTGTCACAGCAACAGAAAAGTAAAACACCCATTACTTTGCCTATTATATGATTGAGAAAATATCAATATGCTACTTTACATACAGAGCTTTCCTTGATGATCTGAGTGTTTTCCAGCCCAACAAGCCATAAGTGTGGACATGCACAGTAGGATTCCATCATGCAGTGGAAGTGATCCTCATGAGGAGTGACAAGCAGGTTCTGAAGTTATATGAAAGTTGCATGAAGACAGGATAAACACTTATCTGATTACTGCTTCTGACTTGGTGAGGGCACAATTCCCAACATGTCTCTTTGTTCTCATGAGCTGAGGTTATGATATATTCAATATATGTAGCCTTATTGAAGTTATGGTTGTCCTATCTTCAGAATTCACTCTGTGTGTAATACTATTTGCTAAGGTGTGAAAAGGTGATTCTGGTACCTGCAGTGTAGTAGGCTGGTCTGTGGTATTAGGCATGTCTGTGGTAAGCAGATCAGGAGGGTGTAAGGGAAATACAGAAGTGGGGACAACCTGTGGAAGTTCTAACAACTGAATGTCTCGAATTGCCAGTGTGCTTACTGAGAACCAGCAGGCTGTGGGTGCACCTTGAATACGAGCGTAGTCCAGAGATCTTAGGCAGAAAGAGGATGAATCTGCCTGTGCCCCACCTAGAAGGGGAAACAAGGGCAGAGACAGAGTAAAGCTCTTGAGTCTATAAGGTAATCATGAAGCATTGGGTGGGATCTGATTCACCAGGGTGCTTGGCAGGTCTATGCCGTGCAGCTGATGCCACAGGCAAGGTAGGGTGAGGTCAGCCTTTGGAGGATCTTACAAAGTAAGGTGGAGATTTGAGCTTGTCTGAGGGCAGGGGATCCTGCGTAATGGGTGGGTGTGGAGTGAGAGGGTGGTTCAGGGATCTAGAGTGGAAAGAGCAGGAGTGGGCCTGGGCCCAATGGTACAAGGGGGACCTAGTGCACATTGAGAATGGAGCTGCTCAGGCTTCAGGTGAATCAAGACACACTGGGCAGGATCTGAGGTAGGCAGGTCTGTGTCAGGAAGATCAGGGTCCATGGACAAAGGGGGCTGAGGACAGGCCATGGTGAATATTCTAATCACTTTCTCTTTCTGTCATGAAAACACTGAAGAAAACAATCTTGTGGAAGTGAGGGTTTATTTGGCCTACAAACATAGTCCATCCTGAAGAGAAGCCAAGCAGAAACTCAGGGCAGGAACCTGGATCACAGACCAAGGAGGATAGCTGCTTCCTGGCTTGTTCTTCACATGTGAAGATTTGAATAATCAATTCTTTTATCTTCTTAATTGCTTTAAAAATACACAGCATGGTTTTTCAGTGCTGTCCATGCTACCAGGGAAGTCTGTAGTATTTGTAGGTTTCTTTGAGCTAGAAAGCACCATTCACCATCCAGAAATTCACACTTTCTTCATTCCTAGAACCAGTCCTGCTATCACAGTCTGTACTCATGAGGATTTTCTAAAGAAGGAGAACTGATGAAGTGAACATATTCATCATGCATACACATAAACACACATACACACACATACACACACGTACACACACAAACACAGACACATGAGAGTGTGAGAGAGACAGAGTGAGAAAGAGACAGAAAAACCAGAGAGAGAGAGACACACACACACAGAGACTTTTGCTTTTATGCAGGTTGCTATCAGAAGTTAATGCTCACATTTTGGGTGGTCCTTCCAGCTTTAAATGATCCACTCAAGATTCTCCTATGTGGATGTTCTGGTTTGTCTTTCAATTGCTATGACACAACTCTTTGACCAATTCCAACTTGGGGAGGAAAGGGTTTGTTTGTCTCCTATCTCCCAGGTCACAGTTCATCACTTAAGGAGCCCAAGGTAGGAACTCAGGGCAGGAACCTGGAGACAGGAGCTGAAGCACAGGCCATGGAGGAATGCTGCTTACTGGCTGTTTTCCCTGGTCCATACTCGGCCTGTTTTTTGTGTTTTGTTTTGTTTTTTGTTTAATATTTTTTTAATTTTAATTATTTTTGTATGTGTATGAGTGTACTGTCTGCATGTAGGTTTGTGCACCTGTGTCATGCAATGCCACGGAGGTCAGAAGAGGGTCTAGGATTCCCCTGGAACTGGAGTTCTCCTGGAATTGGAGTTACAGACAGTTCTTAGCCACCATGTGGGTGCTGGGGATTGAACCCCGGTCCTCTGCAAGAGCAGTCGGTGCTCTTAACTGCTAGGCCATCTCTCCAGCCCCTTTTAAAACAATCTTTTTGAGACAAGGTCTCTCTGTAGCCCCAGCTCTCCTGGAACTCACTAGAAAAGGCTGGCCTTGAACTCACCCAGATCCACCTGCTTCTGCCTTCCATGTTCTGTGATTATGGGCGTGTGCCAACATTCCCGGCTTCAGCCCGCTTTCTTATACAATATGCAGCAACCTGCTTAGAGGTGGCACAACAATGGGCTGGACCCTCCCATATTGCTCAACAATGAAGTCAATACTCCACACACTTGGCCACAAGCCAGTCTAATGAAGGTAGTTTCCCAATTGAGGCTCCCTCAAGCAAGGTGTGTCAAGTTGACATTAAAGCTATCCAGCACAGTAGCCTATGCTTTTAAACACTGGGCCATCTCTCCAGCACTGTACTAATAAATTTTATCTCTAGAGTTGTTTGCAGTTTGTTTTATGATATCTAGAATTTGGTATTCCAGTTTCCTTTCATATGGGTAGCATGATAGCCATCTTTCATTCCAAATTTCAGGATGTCACTGTTAGCAACTGTGTTTCTTGGACAGAAGAGACACTAAAATATTACTCTTATCACAGAATGCTAGTATATGTCTTCTAATTTTGTATCTTTTCTTTCTTTAAAAATATTTTTATTTATTTTATGTGTATGAGTATATTGTGTATATGTATATGAGTGCACATGTGTCATGCAGTGCCTACAAAAGACAGAAGAGAGTATTAGATCCACTGGAACAGGAGATACAGTTGTTAACCATCATGTGTGTGCTGAGATTTGAACTCACAGCCTATGCCTGATCAGTCAGTGTTCTTAACTGGTGAGCCATCTCTCCAGCCTTTATTCCCTTCCTTATCATTTTTAAAATTGGCCTTACTTTCTTTTCTATGTTGCATATATTGTACTCTGTAAACTTCTTTGTTCATGAGTTTGCTTACATAAATTCTTAAATGATGGCTTGTTTGCCTTGAGGCTGTGCATTGCTTCAAATGATATTCTGCCATCAATTTTAGGAGAGAACATTTCTGGGAATCAAATTTAGTTTACACTTTTACTTTCAGTTCTTTAAATGTATTTCATTATTATTGTTATCGTTATTATTAATAATAATAATAATATTATTATTTCATGGTTTCCTGGCTCTGTTCTTGGCTGATAAAAGATCTAACATTATCTCTAAAGTTTCTGCATTTTAACAGGTTGGTATTTGAAAGTTTCATTCATGCTTAATACATTTTCTGTATATATCTCAATATGTGTGATTATTCAGAGTGTTTGATTGTGTTAGCATTGTTCTCTTTTGAAATGCACTCTTTTTTGTTTGTGTTTCATGGAGAACTCAACACTTAGAAGACATCAGAGAATTTATAATGGAGAGAAAGCCTACAAATGTGAAGATCATGATAAATTATTTATAAAAATGTCATATATAAAAAGTCATCAGGTGATCCAAACTAGAGAGAAACCCTACAAATGTGAAGAATGTGACAAGTTATTTCATCATAGGGCAAATCTTAGACGACATGAGAGAATTCATACAAGGGAGAATCTCTACAAATGTGAAGTATGTGACAAGTCCTTTATTCAAACAGCACAGCTGAGAGTACATGAGAGAATTCATACAGGGGAGAAACCCTACAAATGTGAAGAATGTGACAAGTCCTTTATTCAAAGGGCACATCTTAAAGTACATGAGAGAACGCATACAGGGGAGAAACCCTATAAATGCGAGGAATGTGACAAGTCCTTTACTCAAAGGGCACATCTTAGACGACATGAGAGAATTCATACAGGGGAGAAACCCTACAAATGTGAAGAATGTGACAAGTCCTTTATTCAAAAGGCACTGCTTAGAGTACATGAGAGAATTCATACAGGGGAGAAACCCTACAAATGTGAAGAATGTGACAAGTCCTTTAGGCTATGGTCATCTCTTAGAGTACATGAGAGAATTCATACGGGGGAGAAACCCTACAAATGTGAAGAATGTCACAAGTCCTTTATTCAAAGGCCTGATCTCAGAGTACATAAGAGAATTCATACAGGGGAGAAACCCTACAAATGTAAAGAGTGTGACAAGTCCTTTACTCGAAGGCGTCATCTTAGATTACATGAGAGAATTCATACAGGGTAAAACCATACAGTTGTGAAAAGTGTGAAAAGTCCTTTACTGATAAGTCAGCTCTTAGAAGACATCATAGAATTCATAATGAAAGGAGATACTTGATATCTAAGTGCCACAGCCATTCATTTAACCATATGTCACATTCGAGAATATAGCAAGAAAACATACTGGAGAAACAGTTTACAACTGTACAAGTTTGTCAGATCTTGGGCTCACTCTGTAGAGAACAATACAGAATCTATATGAAAGGGAAAGTTTTAAATGCAATAATCTTGTTTAAATATTATATGGGCTGGAGAGATGGCCTAGTGGTTAAGAGCACTGACTGCTCTTACAGAGGACCCGGGTTTGATCTCCAGCACCCACATGGCGGCCGAGAACCATCTGAAACTCCAGTTCCCGAAGAACTCCAGTTCCAGGGGAATCCAACACCCTCTTCTGACCTCTGTGGCATTGAACGACATGGGTGCACAAACTTGCATGCAGACAGTACATTCATACACATACAGAAATAAATAAAATTAATAAAAAAATTTAATAAACATTTAAATTTTAGGAAAAGTACAGTGTCTGCACCATGGATGGGACTTCACCCTGGTAACATATGCACATCATCCTGGGTCCCAGGGAAATCCTGGGCAAATTGTAAAGAGTTCTGAGGGGAGATGCACAAGGAAACTGTCAGGTGACTTCCAAGGGATACTCTTCTTTCCATATTCAGAAAACCAGATCAGGGGCTGGAGAGGTGGCTCAGGCATTAAGAGCACATGCTGTTCTTCTGGAGACCTGAGTTCTATTACCAGCATCCACATGGGGACTCTGTTGCCCTCTTCTAGCCTTTGGGAACTATATGAGTAAACATACCAGCAATTAAAACACCTGTTCAAATAAAAGTAATTAATTTTTTTTAAAGAAATCAGATCAGAAGTGGTTCATCAGTTGAACACATGGTCCAGGTGTATATGAGTCAGATCAAGAATAATCTTGAAAAAGAAATCTTGGAGGCCTGGTATTATTAGCCTAGGAATCCAAACTAGCCCCGCCTTCATTCCAGAGATTCCTGAGGAGGACAAAATGTGGAAGAGTCAGAAATTAGATACTGAAGACAGACTATGGTGGTTGAAAGTCGAAGTGGGGAAATGAAAGCATGGCCACATGGGTCAAATATTCTCTCAGTGTGTGAAGAGCAGTATTCAGGGCTGAGTGGCAGGGATGGGAGAAGCTCATGTGGTCTAGTTTCCACTGACATGGATGTCACCAGCCCTAGGAATGGGAAGCTTGGTCTTCTCTTCCAGAGGAGGTGGCCTGGGGAAACCCATCTTGGAAATTCCTGTCCTTTCAGTTCCTTGCCACAAAAGGATGAGGCAAGACACATCCTTCAAGCACAACTATTCCAGCCCCTTAGATCAGCTGTAACCTGCATCTAAAGGGGAGAAGGAATTGGAACTCATTAGAAACTAGTCTGATGAGGCATCGTTTCCTTTAAGGAAACCTGACACTACTTCAGCCTGAAAATTGCCAGAGCACATATCTGTTAACATTGTGGTGGATTATTACTAGAGGCCTGACTGTCCAGTTGGGGTGGGGCCTGTGCTTCTGTCCTAGTGGCTCTTCCTTTCACCACTGCATATCCAGGTTACTCAAGCTTAACTTCAACTGTCTCTTAGAAAAAGGGACCCTGACTCCAAGAGGGTCATTTGACATGTGGATACAATTTCATTAGAAAAGAGCATCCAGTGAGTTTAAGTTTAGAAAGCAAATAGCAGCAGGATTTGAGTCAGTGATGTTCTGGTGATTTACCATAAATGAAATTCCACACTGGAATACACACATTATATATGTGCAGTGTGTGTGTGTGTGTGTGTGTGTGTGTATTACATATACATAATATACTATATATATAATATATTACATAATTATATACTATATATATAATATATTACAGCCAACACAGATCTGTGCATTACACTTAGAGACACTATTAACTACTGAAGATCAACTGGATGCCACCAGTAAATGGCATGAGAAAATAAACTATCACTTATGATGATAGGTGGTGAGTGCTGTTTTTCATTCCTCATAATACAGCATCTGCTGGCAACATTACAAAGGTTCTTTAGGCACAACCCATTTCATCGAGTGATCTACCTGAAAATTCAAAATAAATGATCCCTTTCTGTTTTTTGTTTTGTTTTGTTTTGTTTTCTTGAGACAATGCATTTTTTTCTCATTTATTCAAGTTCACTGCAGGAAGTAAACACTAAAAGATTAAAAAACAAAACAAAAAATTCACACTGCAGTATGTACAATTCATGACATATGAAGAAATTAAATTTCTAATAAAAATAGCAAATTATGTTACTGAGTGGGTTGCATCAAAACTGGCTGTGTAAACCAGAATTCTTACCATGAATGGTAATGTGTCTGGATTCCAGCATTTACTAATACTGGAACACTCCTGGTATGTCATGTTTCCAATGGGATTTTTAAAACTCATGAAAGTAGTTATGTGAATTCTTTATGTTGAAAAGTGGTTGATTAAAAAAATGAAGATTGTTGGATTCAAAGCACATTCTTTCACAAAGCTGAAGCCACAGAAGTCATTTCTAGAAATGGAATACTGCCATGTTGGGATGAACATCTGATCTGACTTGTTGAGACATTTTGCCAAATGCACAATGCATAGGGTCCCCCATGCACTCCTCATGCAGCAGGTAATCACAACTTAAATAAAAGGTTTATTTTATACATTTGTCCAGACTTGTAACTGTATACATGCACAATTTTTTAAACCTGTCTGATTATATTTACACTTATACATGGAATATACAGGAACCAAAGAGATTAAAAGGCTTTTCTGTTGCATTAGAATACAAAATATGTATTTTCCTTTAAGGAGATCACTATTTACATCACCTTTAAAAACCAATTTTAACATCATGTAACAAGTCATATATATATATATATATATATACACACATATAAATATATATAATATATACTCTCACCAGTTTTCTGTGTGATGTAGCAGAAAATAAACAAGTAATGCTACCTTACCGATGTCAGTGGGAGCTTTAGTACCCTTTCACAAATGATTTTATCAGAAATTGCCCAGATATCTAAAATAGTCCTTGAAACTGTATATGTGTACATAATCAAATCTATATGTGTACAAAATCAGAAGAATTTTTGGATGTATGCCTTTTCTTTAAAATCACTCTAAATTCCACTTGGGGGATATTCTCCAGTAAGTCAGAACAGTGTTCTGTATGGCCATATTTATTCATATTTATTTGTGTATGACATAGTCTCATTCCAACAAAAAGCAGTGTGGCTCTGGATGTTTCCCTGACCGAGATGCCACTTCACTCAAAGAAGCCCATTACCTTCCACCAAGGGAGGAAGAATACCACCATCTTGTGACTTTCTAGGGCTCCAGACCTTTCCCAATGACAAAGAAAATGACTTAACTGTAAAGCTTATTTATGGAGTGTAGACAATAAGATTGTCACAGAATGGACATGGAGTAAAATGCCTTCACTGGCCAGCGGAATTTTCATATCAGAATGAACATATGCCTTCACCTCCTCCTGATGTAGCACAATATACAATCTTATTACTGTATAATGTATATATTAACTACAAGTCATTGAGAAAAAATAACTAGAATTTTAGATAATTAGGAAATAATGTCCATTTTTAATATAAAAATCTTAGAAACAACTTCAAGTAGAATTTCAAATAAACTTCCTCCTAATTTGCTGCTGAGTATACAATAATTTTTGATAGGTCAGTTGCTAACCTGGTTCAGGACTGAAAACAAAATAGTCTAGTGATGAATGGCAGACTATAAAAACTGATCTTTAAAAACAAACTTGTTTCAAGATTGAAACCCCACATGTCTCAATCATATACTAAGTTTTTCCCAGACAGTATCAATGTTTACTTTTAATCCCTTTTTAGAAAGACTAGATCTCGTGGAGTGATTATGTAGGTCTCAGGTGGGTCTGTCATCGTTAAGTGCCCTTTGTTTTGTTTTCTGGTAGTCTAAACTTAGTGCCTTCCTTGGGATTGGACTAAAAAAAATTTTTTTTTTTGGTGTTTTGAGACAGGGTATCCCTGTAGCCCTGGCCTAGACTCACAGAGATCTGCCTGTCTCTGTCTTTCAAGTACTGGGATTAAAGGCGTGTGTGCTACCATGCCCGGCTTAATCTTTTTTTTTTAAACCTTCTTCAGCACTGTTTTGCAGAGGATGGTGTTATAAAAGATGAGGACGTATTCAGGAGAAGTTTCCCAACCATCCCGGGATCACCTGAGATTGGTAAGTGGCCCTGTTATTCCATCCCTAAGGCTAATGTCACTAATTAGAACAAATCAGATTTTCCTGAGATGTTGACCCAAATAGGAAAGTTGTCCCCTCTACCCAATTTTTGTCATAAAAAATATTCTGAAGCCAATTTCCAAAGACACAATAGCAGTCTAGGATCTATAATATTGCAAATTTTGAGTTGATATGTGACTGTATTGGGGGAAATATAGGCATCAAATAGTTTCTTTAAAGTCCTATGGCCAGGTAAAGTTGTAAGCAATGGTTTTTCAACATCAGTGTGCAGAAGAAATAACTACAGAGCGTGTTAAGATGCGGATGGAAGACTTCCAGGTCCACTTGGCAGACATCCTTGTTCTGTAGATCTGAGATGCTGCCTAAGGGTCTGCATATTAAAGAACTGCTCCCAATGGATTCTAACACAGGAGGTCTGAGTTCAGATGTAAGAAATCTTGGTCCTAAGACTTACAGGTACCACAAGAATAGTGAGAATTAACTTTTACAAGAGATGATGAAACTGTCCAAAAGAAAAGCCATATTTTGCTCTTGTTAAAAACAATTTCTAAGTAGTCAACTATTCGGGAAACCACCTGAAAATGAATGTTACCTTAATTTTGTAAAAGGAGGAATATTAATTTGGTAAAGTAGTTAAAATATAAAAAATGGAAATCTGCCTTTTATTTTTAAGGATCTATCAAACTCCCCCTCTATTATTATCAATTTTTATTAAATAGTACAAGGTTTAAAGAAATATATATTGAAAAGGACTGAGCTGGGGCAGACATATTGATAGCCATAAAACCCCTTCCAAGAGTTAAAAACAATTTTTTTTTTAGCAAAAGTAAAATATGTAAGCATATATTCCTATTCTTTATTTGAATCAGCATGCAAGTTTTGGATTCTTCTTAATTTGACTCTCTTTCAAATATTTAACAGTTTGGACTTTAAAAACATGTTATGTTGGCTGACTTCTGAGATGTGAAATAAAGCACTGTACTAAAGGCAGCAAAATGCATCAATTCATTATTGATAGAGTTTTACATTTTAATGTATGTCTTATTTATGATTATGAAATAATTTCATTTGTAGGCTACTTACAGTTGTTATCTGATGCATATAGAAGTATTAAGCAACCAACTTCTAGTCAATAGTTTCCTCATGACATCTAATGTTAAGCAAAAATCAGTATGCATATTTAAACATCACAGTAACCAATACTTTTCAAAGTGAAGAAGTTTCTATTAGACCATGCTTTTCTCAAATCATGCTCTTATTTGTACAGATCTCAAGTTCATACTAATTAATTTGAAAAAGAGCCAAGTGGCCTGGTAGGTGCATGCTATTTTGATTCCTTTTTTATTGTTAGCTTGTTTCCCACAAGTCCATAAACTTCTCCATTTGCACTATGTGGGTGAGGAGCATTATTTCCCATATGGCTATTGTAAGGGCTTCTTAAATTAAAGAAAGAAGTTTTAGTTTCTGCAGCAGGAAGTAACTCTTCTTTGACTGTAACCTGTGTGACACTTTCAGCAGATGAAGGCTCCCTCTAGATTTCTTTGTCCTGTGTTTTTCGAGTAGTAACAGAATTGCCTCCTTTCTGGAGCATGTAATAGAGGATTGGGCTAGTTTTAGTCAGTCTTGAAGAGTCTTTTTCATATTCATTCTTATCCCCATCTGTGATAACCCACTTAGTGGGTCCCTTCTCACTGGGCATGGGCATGGGCACAGAACATCCATTCAAAAGTTCAGGCTCTGGTCTGGACCCCGCACAGCCCAAGTGCTCCTGGAAAGGAGGGCTCTTTACCACTCCTGGGTATGAAAATGTCCTATTATCCGCACAGCTGCTGGGCTGAGGGGAACTGTACATCAGTCCATTTAAGGAAGAAATGTTAAATTCAGATTTGCTATTGGTCACATTGTTTTTGTGTCCTTTCTTTTTACTGTCACTGACAGAGTTACTCCTATGTGGTGACAAATCTCGCAGACAGTTCTTGGAGAGAAGCAGCTGTTTTAGAACATTGAAGCTTTTGCTTTCCCTGGCCCAACTCCTATGCTCACTGTCACTGGTTGAACTGTGACCAGTGGGATATTTATATTCAAGATCACTCCTGCTAAACTTCAGCTCTTCCTGATTAAGCAAGGACCCATAGAGTACTTCTGGGGCACTGTGATTATTTGCAGCATTGACAGCACTAGTTTTCCTTTTCTTTTTTTTTTTTTCATTTTTTATTGATGCTTTGTATATTTCATACATCATTTTCCAAATAAGTTCAGGCATATTTCCCTTTCCCTTCCCCCCACCCCACCCCACCCCATCCCCCAGATCATGCATTCTGCCATAACTGTCCTGCATCTTTCTCTCAGTTTTTTTTTCTCATTTTTTAACATTAAGTAATAATTTATGAGTACAAGCATCCTTCATGTAAGACCAGTTTGCAAGCAGCTGTGCCCAAACCCACACAGCCCATGGGTCCCACCATCCAGCAGGGGGGGGCTTGTATGTTCAATCAAGTTGATCAAATGCGTGTCCAGATTATATTGCTGTAGTTTCACCTTTCACCCCAATTGCAGCCCTTACATTCTACCATGCCCCCTCTTCTGCAGATTGTTCCCTAGGCTTAGAAAAGGGGCACAGGTGGATGAGAAGCAAAACAGTCCACTTTCTCTGGAGCTGTTGTCTTGGTCTCTGGTCAATTCTGGCTGTTTCCTTTCATGGGCTGACAGTTTGTCCGGGAATAACCTTTTGATCCTACTAATGAAGAACAAGCAATTAGATATATATAGGTATTTAAACAGTACTAATTGTTATGGTAGGTTACTTTGGTATGGACACAGATGTTTGGATGGTATGTTAATCCATGAATTACATTTTTTTCTGTTAAATATGACAGGGTCTTACTGTGGCTTATAACATCTCCTAACCATTAGAGGATGTAAGCTCGTGGCATCAGTGTGGGTTATTCCTCCAAGGAGAGAGCTAATAGTCAATTAGATTTGGGATATACAGGCATATGGCTGCCTCTGCTGCACAGTATTTCCAGGCAGGGGAGGTGTAGCTGGTGCTGATGGAGGAGTCCTCCTTGACTCAAGGAGACCCATATTCGCTTTATTGTTTTAGTGGCCTTTGGTAACACTCTCTGGTATTCCAGAGGCCATCTGTACACTTGCATGTGTGGTCTCAATACATCTTTCCCATGTTGTCAGGTCTTCGACAGCAGGGCCTTATCACCTCTCTTCTTGCAGGTATCCCAGTTTAGAGGCAAGGAGCCTTTACCTTTTGGGGGGCCTTGGATCCCCTGGCCAACATCTCCTTGGTAGAATAATCCATTGCTGATGTCAGAGCTCCTGTTTTAATATATTTTGCTTAAGTGCATAGCTTAAGGAGACTTTAGTATTATATTTGGTTCTAAATAGAGAATAATCCTTTTCACAGTTCCTATGTCTATTAGTCAATTAAATAAGGCAGTTTTACTGGTTTTATAAGAGATTACCTCTGTAGCAGTTAGCTCCAATTTACAGTTGGAGAACGCCCTCATTATCATCATCATCATCATATTTCTCCTTGTTCTATGGGAGGGAGGTAAGAAAGTCTCATATTAAAACCTTTGTGGCACCTAGAGGGTAAGTTTCATTAGGACTCATTAAAAATAGTTGTTACAAGTAGGATCCACAGAGGGGTTTGATGTTTGTAGCAATCTGAGGCTTTTCCTCCCTTCAATGTTCAGATGGGCCAACCTTTCTGCTGGCACTTCCTGGTATATCCTACTCAATGCAAAGCTGTATCTTTTCTTTCTTAGCTGTTAAGTTGGTCACATTTTGACTGCCTTTTTGAGACTCATGGGTCAAAAAACAAAAACCTAAAATAAAAAAGGGGGATAGAGATAGATATGAAACCTTTTTGTCAAAAACCTTGCAATTCAAATCTTAAAAGTTTTCATTTTCTTAAACGGGTTCTCCAGTGGCTCAGTATAAAGCTTCCGTTTCTTAGGGACCATGCAAAGGTTTTTTGATTCCGGGGGTGTCAGCTCACTATTCCTGTGACTTTTGTCTGGGTCATCTGCTGCGTAACTCTCTTGATTCTGTCTTAGCAATCTAATGATCCCTTTCTGATCTTAAGGAACAGTGATTTGCCAAGTGGAAGGGTACAGACCTCCAGTGTATAGTCCTAGGACTCATGACTAAAGTTGTCTGTTGTATAATCCCATGCATGGGTAATTAATTGAAGATTAATTGAAACAGTGCAACTGAAAACATTCCCACATCTTTACACAATTTGTTAGTAATGAGAACCTCAGATAAGGAAAGTTGGCAAGGCTAAGTAAATTTTAAACAATCAAAAGGCATTATAAAGGAGGGGGATGTCTTGGAACATGCCAACGAATTTGCATTAAATGGTTAACACAGAAAGGGAATTCCAAGTGTAAGAAATCCATAAAGATACCATAAGCAAAATGCCTGCACGTTGGTATTTTTCTGTGATCAGTGTCCATGCTGAAGATTGTATCCTGTGCTCAGAGTCACATGATATTCTTGAGAGCTGAACTTTGCTTATCAACTGTGCTTTTTTGACTTAGTCAACCATGTACGAATGGGAGGCCAAACATTGACCATTCAGAATCAGGCACAGGACCCTTTGCTTTGAGCTTTAAAACCCTGCTGAAGCCCCCCCCCCCGAATGTGCTTGCCTGCTTCACTTAAGGCTGAGTCACAGGCTTTTGTAGAAGTGAAGCAGGCAACAGCAGCACATAGTAAACTCCCAGTACACTGAAGAGGGAGACTATTATTTGTTAACCCTGGATGGATTTTAGCTGGCAGTACTGTCTTATGCCTATGTGTAATTGACATGCATATGACTGAAACAAGATGCATTTTGGGGACTTGTACATCAAGAAAGCTATATAAATGACATCATCCATCAAGCAAAGGAGACCCACCCTCACTGCATTCAGTAACCACATCCTAGCCCTCTTGAACCCCATGAAAGCTCCACACACTCCTGGGGGTGAGGGGTGGGGGTGGGAGTGGGGGTTGGGGTGGCCCACGCCTTTAATCCCAGCATTTAGGAGGCAGAGGTAGGTGGATTTCTGAGTTTCAAGGCCAGCCTCATCTACATAGTGAGTTCCAGGCCAGCTAGGACTAAAGGGAGATCCTGTCTCAAAAAGACCAAAAACAAACAAACAAAACAAAAAACAAAAACAAAAAAAAAGCTCCACACAATAATCCAGCCTTGAGGGCCCTCAGTCACAGGCCTGCTGTCAGTGTTGACAGTGTCTCCCTCTCTGATCTGTTCCATGGCTTCACTACTTAGCAAATGACTGAGCTCTTACTTTAAGAGACCAGGAATTTGGAAACACTCAACCCCACAGCAAAAAGGGGAAATTCTTTTTCTTTCTTTTTTGTAGATTTTTGTTTTGTTTTTTTTTCAGACACAATCTTATTCAGTCAATGCTACACCAGCACAGGTATAGGGCTGGAGAAATGGCTCAGGGTTTAGGAGCGCTGGACAGTCTTCCAGTGGAACTGCATTTGGTTCCCACCACCCAACACTTACTCCAGTTCCATGCAATCTGACCTCTAGGCACTGCAGGACATGGCCACTCTTACATACATACAGGCCAAGCACTCATATGCATAGAAGAAAAAGAAGAAAATTCTAGAAAGAAGATGGTTTGTACCTGGGCATGGCCTTGATCTCCTGGTCTCCTGACCTCCCCTTCCTTATGTAGAAAGCAGTGCTGTGTGGATCCAAGGCAAGCTCTCTTCCTGAGCTACAGCTACAGCTGCCTGTAACTACATCTTCATGAGCTCTGACACCCTGCTCTGGACTCCACAGACACAGTAGTGCCCATGCTGACAGACATACAGACAGATAGACAGACAGACAGACAGACAGACACACACACACACACACACACACACACACACACACACACATCATCCTGCTGATGCAGGATCTGGATGCTGCATGCAGACACTTTACGTTTCCCTGGGATGTAAATTAATTCTACCTTCAATTCTTCTTTTATTGCACACTTCATTTTCATTGATCCTGTGGACAAACATACCTCAGCACTATAAATCTGTCCTTGAGAAATGCATGGATTCAATTATACAAATGTTTCATATTCAGGGTGGCCTATTTATTTCCCACCCTAGTAGGTGTCACATGATGGGTTTTCATTCTCTTAAGTTTATGGGAGGTAAATTGAACACTCTTTCAGTGGAAATATTTTGCCATCCAGCACTACATGTTTGAAGTTAGGGGTATCAGAAGTCCAAGGCCAGCCTCTGGTGTGTGGTAGCAAGTTCCCTGCCAGCTTCAGTTACTTAAGCCCTGGTCTTAAGTAAAAATTGTGCAGTTTTTCCTCCTATTTTGTTTTATTGGACTGGGAGTTTGCTTATATGTGAGAGGTCAATCACAGCACAGTTTCAGTGATTAACCTCCCTCAAATAGTGGAGCTAGGACATTTTACAGGGAATTTTCACTTTTATTTTATTTTATTTATTTAATTTTTGGTCTTCTTGAGACATGGTCTCCCTGTAGCCCCAGCTGGCCTAGAACTCACTCTGTTAGACCAGGTTGTCCTTGAACTCACAGAGATCAGCCTGCCTGTGCCTCCTAAGTGCTAGGATTAAAGGCATGTGGCACCACGCCCAGCTTTACAGGGAATTTTTTTTTGGTCTTTTTGAGACAGGGTCTCCCTGTAGTCCCAGCTGTCCTAGAACTCACTCTGTAGACCAGGCTGGCCTTGAACTCACAAAGATCCACCTGACTCTGCCTTACAGGGAATTTTTAAACATTTTTGTGATACCCTGCCCAACTGAATTAAGATATATATTTGATGTAATTCTTTTTTAAAATTTTATTTATTTTCTATATGTATGAATGTACTGTCTGCATGTAGGTTTGTGCACCTGTGTCATGCAATGCCTCGGAGGTCAGAAGAGGTGTCGGATTCCCCTGGAACTGGAGTTCTCCTGGAATTGGAGTTACAGATGGTTCACAGCCACCATGTGCAGTCGGCGTTCTTAACTGCTAGGCTATCTTCTAATTTGTTAATTTTACCTCGGTGTCACATGTGTGGATACACGCATGTGCCATATCACATGTACGAAGGTCACAGGGTAACTTGGGGGAATTTCTTCTCTTTTTCCAATGTTTAAATCTGGGGATCTAACTCAAGTCAGCAGGCTGGAAAGCAGAAGCTTTATCCATTGAGCCACCTTGCAGGTCCCAGGTGCTTGTTCTTATTTCAGTTCCCATGTGTTGGTGGTATCCACTGTCACTCAGGGTGTGAGAGGATGAAATCCAAGCTACTGTGCAATGGGAGGCCTAGCCCCAGTATGATATAATCCTAGTTTCTGACTTCATAAACCCTACCCTGCCTCTTCTCAAATGCTAATAAAAACCAGGAAAGAGAGTAAGTTGTACCTGATCTGCAAGGATCCTTCTTGTGTTGTTAATCAAAGAACCGGAAAGAGATTAGAAACATTACACCCAAATGAAGGAAGCTGTTGAAAGCAAAGTCAAGAAAAATGGACAATCTTACCACCAGGAAACACATTGAAATTAAGAGTAAGAAAGAATTGGTTTGAGTCTGTTTATTATGTTTATTATGGTCACCATGGTAATTGAAACAATGTTTCCTGTATCATCAATAGGACACATGTCTACACTTACACTCTGCAAGTTGGAAAATCACAGCATCCTGTCTGGGATGAAGAAACATGGGTCTCAGATTCAATGTCATGGTGGGGAGATACTCTATAGCCTCCATCCCAAGGCATATTCCCATACTCCTGGCATGCTCCTTAGGGAAATCTTGGGCAAAATAGGGATAGTAGTTAGGGGAGAGCCTGCAGGAGACTACAGGAGCCTTCAATGTACTTCTCTTTTAATAATCAAGAAATCAGGTCAGAACATGTTCATCAATGGAAAGTATATCATTCCATATTGGAGAAATAAAGAAAGAACTAGGATACTTTTCTATTATCCTAGGTCCCCAACCTAGCTGCCACCCCTCTAGTGCAGAGATTCCTGAGGAGACAAAAAGGTTTATGTGGAAGAAATAGGACATTTAACACAGTCTCTGGAGGCCGAAACTGGGTTTGGAGCAGTGAATGCATGGCCAAGATGGAGAGAGATTCTGTCAGCACATGCAATAAAAGTATCAGTTACAACTGTGTGGCAGGGACGACAGAAGCTCAAGTGATTCAGTTCCCACTAGACGGGCCTCACATACCCTAGAGATGGAATGCATGGCCTTCCTCCTCTATTATAAGATGGCCTGGGAAATCCCGTTCTGTAAATCCTCCTTCCTCCTGTTCGCTGGTACAAGCAGATTGAGACTGATACCACCCCACCCCAACTATTCAAGCTCCCTTGATGAGAACTAATCACAGGTCTTGCCAAGAAATCTGGGGAGAGGACCTGGACTTCTTGTGAAATGTGTCTGTCAGGGTCCCCTACTGCTTTTAGGAGAAGCAACAACACTCTAGTCCAAACAATGCCAGGACACATATCTGTTGGTCCTGTTGTGGCACATTACTGCAACCCTCACCAAACAACTGCAATGGGACCTAGGCCGAGTCCTACTAGCTATACCTTCCACAATTGCATATCAGATTTCCCAAGCTCAAATGCAAGTGTTTCAAATGAAAAGGAACTTCTGACTCCAAGAGGATCATTTGACCCTGGTGTTTATATAGATTCCTTTGGAATGCCAAAGGAACCCTGATGAGTTCAAGGCTAGGAACCAAGTAGTAGTAGGGTGTGAGTCAGTGTTATTCTTGTGGTGTACTATATATAATATTGTAGAGGAAATTTTATGTATTTTATATAATTATAACCAGAGTTAGAGTATACAAATAATTCTATTATATTACTATGTATACTCATATTAATTATGCATACTATATGAATTATGCCTATATATAATACATTTATTATATATGTACTACAAACACCTTGTGTGATTCACGAATCACACTGGGGCCCTTCAGTGTCACTACATCAACATTATTATAATTATCCAAACAAAAATCTCTGACCCTTGAATTTACTTTTTAAGGATTGGCCACATCTCAGAGAACTCCCCTTGTTCCAGATCACCCTTGGAACCCTCTGTCTCCTCAAACTGGGCTGAGGGAACTGTCTTGTTGGAATTCTGTGTCTGGAACTCTGCCCTCAAGTCAAGGCCCACCCATGTTTTTATTCAAAATGGTTTCTTCAGCTTCAATAGAGGAAACACAAGTTTCACTCTATCCTCGTAATAAGAGATCATTCAGGCTTTTCATCCCTAGTCTAGGATATCTCATCCATCCAAAGTCAATGGTCCTTCCCAATCTTCATTATCTGTGAGGGATGGGTGCACATCCTTTCAGCACTTTGATATGTTAATTCTCAAGCATACCCACACTCATCCGTGCATTACCTTTTAGGGAAGAGTACCAAACAGGTTGCCAACAAAAAGATCAGGTGCCCAGGGCACCAGACACAAGAGCACATGGCTTTGCTGGAGTTAATTTAAGGCAGGATTACAAAAGTCATTCCTACATGTTATCAAGGGTACAGCAGATCAACGGGATGACATCAGTAGAATAGCCACAGAAAACAGACTACCCTGCACATGATGTTAGCAGAAAAAGGGGACGTGTGTGATGAAAGGTGGTCAATGTTGACTACACACAGAAGGTCTGTAATCCCAAGCATGGGAGGTTTAGTTCAACAATTAATCAAAATACCAATAACTAACAAATTCCTATATCTTATCATATGTTTCCGATGTATACTTTACAACAGAAAAGTGTGGCAACATTAAATGAGTTTTATTTATTTTTATTTTTTTATTTGATTTTTTAATAATAAGTAATGAATACAAGCATCCTTCATGTAAAACCAATTTGCAAGCAGCTATACCCAAACTTATACAGCCCAAGGCCCCCATTGTCCAGCTGGAGGGGCTTGTATGTACAATTATGTTGATTAAATAAGAGCCCAGTCTATATTGCTGTAGTTTTACAATTCCCCCCCAATTGCAGCCCTTACATTCTACCATGCCCCTTTTTCCACAGATTGTTCCCTAGGCTTTAGAAAAGGGGCATAACTGGGTGAGAAGCAAAACAGTCTACTTTCTCTGGAGATGTCGTTTTGGACTCAAATCAGTTCAGGCTGTTTCCTTTCATGGGTTGGCAGTTTATCCAGGAATAACCTTTTAATCCTAATAATGAAACACAAGCAATTAGATATACAGACATTTAAACAGTAATTATTATGGTAGGTTACATTGCTATAGACACAGATGTTTGGATGGTATGCTGATCCATGAACTATAGCTTTTCTATAAAAGATGACAAGGTCTTACTGTGGCTTATAACATCTCCTAACCACTAGAGGACATAAGCTTGTGGCATCAGCTGTGAATTATTCCTCCAAGGAGAAAGCTACTAGCCAATTAGATTTGGGATATACAGACATATGGCTGCCACTGCTGCACAGTATTTCCAGGTAGGTGAGGTGTAGCTGATGCTGACGGAGGAGTCTTGCTTGACTCAAGGAGACCAATATTTGCTTTATTGATTTAGTGGCCTTTGGTAACACTCTCTGGCATTCCAGAGACCAACTGTACACTTGCAAGTGTGGTCTCAATACATCTTTCCCATGCTTACACCAGGTCTTCGACAGCAGGGCCTTACCTCCTCTCTTCTTGCAGGTATCCCAGTTTTCTGGCAAAAAGCCTTTACCTTTTGGGGGGCTTGGATACCCTAGCCAACATCTCCTTGGCAGAATAATCCATTTCTGATATCAGAGCTCTCCTGTATTAATATATTTTGTTTAATTACCCAGCTTATAAAGACTTTAGTATTATATTTGGCTCTGAATAGAGAATTATCCTTTCACAACTCCTATGTCTATCAGTCAATTAAAGAAAGCAGTTATACTGGTTTTATAAGCGATTACCTGTATAACAGTAGGCTCTAGTTTACAGTTAGCGAATGACTTCATTACCATCATGTTTTTCTTTGTTCTATGAAAAGGAGGTAAGAAAGGCTCTTTGTGGCACCTGGAAGGTAAAGTTCATTAGGACTCATTATAAACAGTTACAAATAGGATCTGTTGGAGGAGTGTGGTGGTTTGAATGTGTGTCCCCCATAGGCTCTAGGTATTCAGACATTTGTCTCCAGTTGGTGGTGCTGTTTCTTAGAAGGTGTGGCCATGCTGGGGGAAGTGTGTCACTGGGGGCAGCTTAGTGAGCTTAACAAGCCTGGTCTACAGTTGCTTCCTCTCTGCTTCCTGTGCTCTTTGCGAGATGTGACCCTCTGTTTGCTGCTCCGGATCCGGCCACCACGCCTCCCACCACAATGGACTAATTCCCTGGAACCGCCAATCGTAAGCTCAAATAAACTCTTCCTTTTATAAGTTCCTTGGTCTGATGTTTTATCACAGCAACAGAAAACTGACTAATACAAGGAGTTTATCCTTGTCTGAGTGGTCCTTTATGCACATGTGGCGGACACTCACATGCTGTTTGTTGTTCTTCTCTCCTTGGCTTAGCTCTGGCAAGGAGAGGGGAGGGCCTGCCAGGGATTTTACCCAAGAAAATAGAAAGATTAAGACAGACATATAGACAGACACACATACATGGACTCAGAGAAGGCCTGAGGGAATAGACTCAATTTTATTGTTGGAACTCAGGGCTTATATACTAACCCAGGCATGGGCCAGGACACACACACAATTGGGGGCTGGGGCAGGTAATTGGGATGAGGGAACCTCAAGCTAAAATCCAGATCAAAGTTCTTTCCTGAGGGATCAAAGGACAGTCCAGACTTTCACAGATCTGTGAGAGACAGCAGGGGTCAAGGCTGCCAAAAGAATAGCCACAATTCCCCATTTTCTTACTTTTATAAAAAGCCTCACTTGTCACAAACTCTTAACATTTATCAGTTTGGGAAATAATCTGGAATAGTGCAGCCCAACTTGTGTGTATATAGTGGTCATCTTGGCTTTACCGGGGCCAGTAGAGCTACTGTTTGTGTAAACAGTAAGCTGGAGGTGTGATATCTTTGCTCAATCCATCAAAGGAAGAGGCTGACAGGGTTAGGAATTTGCAGAAGTAGGCAAGGCAGGAAAAAGACTGCCTGCCCTGACCTTAGGAAGAGGTCCCGGGGCAGTTTTTTGCAGCTTTCATACCTTGAGCCAAGCAAAATCCCATCCTTACAGCCCCTGCTTTGTATCTTAATTAAAATGGAGCAATTGAGTACCAGGGGATCTTTAGGGATGGCTTGATATTGGGCTAAAGACAATTGAGCTGTGACCCTGTATTAGTCAGGGTTCTCTGAAGAAACAGAAGCAACAGGACGAATATATAGCTATATACAATTTATTGATTTGCACACATGACAGAGTTCAAGGAGTCCAACAGTAGCCGTCCAGCACTGGAGAGGCTGAGAATCCAGGGAACTGCTCAGTCCACAAGGCTGGATGTCTCAGTAGTCCCAATCTGGTGCTGAAGGCCCGATGGATTCCAGGAGATCTGCCAGCCTCAGTACATGCTGGGATCCATAGGGTTGATCACAGCAGCAAGACAAACTCACCAGTGAGAGAGAGGCAAGCCGCAGGAAAAAAAGGGACCAGATCCCTCTGGCATGGCCTTTAATACTGCCTGCCAGCAGAAGGTAACACCCACATTTGGGGTGGCCATCCGGGTTGAGGTAGTCCAATCCGAAGATCCTTTTTCTCTTATTTGTTCCTTAGTCCAGTCAAGTTGAGACCCAGGATTAACCATCACAGACCCCAAGCTGGCTTTTGACAAACCGGAAAGCCGACCTCCTGAGGTGGGAATTGGTTTTAACAAGAAGGATTTTCCTGGTGGCCTAGGAGAGCTTAAACTGCAGGTAACAGGGCTTTTGTTGAAAAATAACATATTCTCTTAAACAAAAAGGCATGCAGGAATCCTTTGATCTTCCTCTGAATACAGAGGCAGCAAAAGGCCATAGGCCAGTTGCTGTGACTCTTAAGAGCATTCACACCTATGATTTAAACACAGAAACTGGTGCCAGTGCCTTGCAAACCAACCATAAAGGATGCAAAGAGACCCACTGCGCATGCAACTTTGCCCTTAAGTGATGGAGCTCTAAAAGGTGACAAAGTAAAAATAACTTTTCTCCCATTAAAGCATTCAGGTATGTGAGTGACCTAGTCTCTCAAATAACATTGCTTGTCCTACACATAAAGACATCCAAAGACATACAGGTATGCAAATGATATTACCTCTAAAAATAACATTGTCCTACACATGTAGACATAAAGACATACAGGTATGCAAATGATATTGCTTGTCCTACACATAAAGGCATACAAAGCCATACAGGTATGCAGATGACATTTCTCTAAAAATAACATTGCTTGTCCTACACATAAAGGCATACAAAGACATACAGGTATGTAAATGACATTTCTTTTAAGAGTAATATTTCTTATACTTGAAAACATACAGATATTACTTGATACCCCTTTTAACATAGATGGTGTTTTTAACTTGTACCCCCGAAGTCCCAAACTTGGCTGGAGAGATCTGTACTTGCCACTATAAAGTTCAGTCATAATTGTTTCCTGTAGATTTTTTCTTTAGCCAGCAAATTCCAGGCTATCGGAGAAGAGCAGGTGAGAGACAAAGAAGTAGACCAATTTTGTTGATGTCACCCAGGTTGTCTCAGCCTTCTCCCAGCAGGAGGCTGGTGACTCAGCTCTGGCTCCAGTCTTTGTGGAGCCGTGGATTGTGAAGCTGCAGATGGCCTCCTGCTTAGGTGGAGTCTTGGCTCTCAGGGATACCCTTGTAGTTTACTGATGAAATATGAATGGCAATAGCATAGGCAGTCAAGTAAACATTATCTACTATACTAGGTCGCATTGTTGGCATAGCACAGATGGTTAGAGATACCATGTTTTTATTTTACTGTAGGTAGGAAATACCTCATTTATCATTTTAGTAGATAAATGGATGAGGGCTTGTTAAGATTCTTTTAAAGAATAACATAGATTTGTCCTTTGATTTTAAGTTTGAAAAGTAAAATAATATATGGGAATTCCCATGGCCCTTATTAGTTTTGGTAGATTTATTGGGCCTGATTTTTAGCTTGATAAAAGACAGCTGTAATATTTTTTACTGATATAATTGGTTGTTCGAATATATCCCAGCCAGTACAGTACCTGGCCTTGATACATATCAATAGCTCTTTTTGAGAAACAGAATATCCTTCCAAGAGATTTTATGCCCTTAAATGTAAGGAAGATGTTAAGCCGTCCTTTGGAGGGCATTACATTAATTTTACCTTATTTTAGGTACCACATACATACCCATACAGGAACCGATGTCCGGAGGTCCATTGTTGATGAAGAGATGAAATACTGTCTTTTAAAACTAAATTATCTTGTAGATAAAAGAGGATGTTACAGATAACATCATAAAAGGACATTGGATATATATTAATGTCAAGGCTGTTACCTGGAAATTTAGTATGGATTAGAATTAAAAGTAACTTAAGTGTGAGCAATTTTAAACAACATAAGTAATTTAGTTTACCACAAGTAAAAATAAGTTAGAGGAATCTTAAACATACATTGTGATTTTTAAGTTACTTGATTAAGACTGGATCCTGTGGAAATAAGGTTTGTATAACTTTAAGGTAGAAATTTTACCACATAAAATAATTTTTAACCAAAACCTAAAAGATAGCAAATAGTTGTTAATGAGCATAAATTAGTTTTAATTTTTGTTAGACCAAGTTGGCTTGAAAATCTTTATACAAAGTTGTCTTTCTGAAATATGATGGTATTAAGATGACTTGTTATTTTTGCTAGGCAGTAGATTACAAGACCACGTGGTCTGGGGGCCTGTGAATTTTAGAAATGAAAACAAATCTAAAAGGCTCCAAAATTATTTAAGACCTTTTTCTTTATTAAAAATTTTTAAACTTGTTTAGGATCCTTAATTGATTGATTTTGAAATGCCTAGGACTTATTAATTGATTAGTAGTGCACAATTCATTTAAAGATGTTTTTGGGTACCCATGTATCAGGCTTAGAGAAGCATGCTATAGATTTTAACTGGCCATCATTAAATATTATCTCGAGATAAAAACTGATGTGCAAGGAGCAGTACAATTACCTTAATTCTGAACAAGTATCATGAGAAAGAACACAGTAAAGTTTAAAGTTACATTTTTCTGTATATTCTCTGAAAAACCTGAAATAAGAAAACCTGGAATCATAGTAACTATGTTCAGCGGCAGACGTGAAGCACCCTGGGAAACGTAGGTTTTTTGGTCTGTAAGAAAAGGAAATGAAAAGTGGCAAAGAATGAGAGGGAGGGGCGGGGCCGCAGCACAAGCTGAGTGTGCCCCTCTGCTAGTGCCTTGGTGGTGCAGGGCTGAGCCTGCTGCTCCCTGCTTGGGTCTAGACTACGGTCTCATCTGGTTCCCCACCCAGCTCTCTGCTGGTCCCGCCAGCTCCCAGCAACAGGGGCAGGCTCAGCTGCCCCCAGGGAAGTGGTGGCCACGTTCCTCCCAGCGCGCAGGTGCCAAGAGCCTTGCAGGGTGCAGGCAGGGCAGCCTGAGCTCTGGACCCTGAACCCCAGCAGGCGCCCCTGCTGTTGCTGCTGTCTCCTGCACCTGCTGCCCCAACTCGATTCTTCCAACCCCCTGGCGGGTGGTGAGATCCACGCTGGATCTCACCACCCGCCACCCCTCTGTTAGCCCAGACTGTGGCCGAGCTGCTGCCACAGCTGCTTGGTTTTTGATTGGCATGACTGTGTTTTACCCATGATAAAGGAAGATAGGAAATGCTAATGGTTAGGGAGAGATAGTTTAAAGACTAATCTCCCGGGGAAGAGGAATTCCACGGAGATGTGCTGAGCTGGCCCTGACTACCCTAATCTTGCATGGGGGTGGGTGGTGGGTGGTGTAACTCCCTGTGTTCACGGTAAATCCCTCCGAGATTTCCCTCGGGTGGGGGAAATCAAGGGCTAAGAGAGACAGCCGGATAAATACCTTTTTCCTCTTCCTCTGTCTAGTGGAAATCGAAGCCCCACGTTCTTGGGCACATTTTGTCTGAGTTTATCGTCTTCTGAGTGGTCCTTTATGCACACGTGGCAGACATCCACATGCTGTTTGTTGTTCTTCTCTCCTTGGCTTAGCTCCGGCAAGGAGAGGGGAGGGCCTGCCAGGGATTTTACCAAGGAAATAGAAAGATAAAGACAGACATATAGACAGACACACATACACGGACTCAGAGAAGGCCTGAGGGAATAGACTCAATTTTATTGTTGGAACTCAGGGCTTATATACTAACCCAGACATGGGCCAGGACACTACACACAAGTGGGGGCTAGTGCAGGTAATTGGGACAGGGGAACCTCAGGCTGAAATCCAGATCAAAGCTCTTTCCTGAGGGATCAAAGGACAGTCCAGACTTTCACAGATCTGTGAGAGACAGCAGGGGTCAAGGCTGCCAAAAGAATAGCCACAAGGATCCACAGAGATGTTTGATGCCTGTAGCAGTCTGAGGCTTTTCTTCCTTTTAATGTTTAGATGGGCCAACTTCTCTGCTGGTATTTCTTGGTACATACTGCACAATGCAAAGTTGTATGTATTCTTTCTCAGCCATTAAGTTGGTAACGTTTTGACCTGTGGGAACATGCAAATCTTTTCCCATAGTTAGTTTTAAGATTTAAATTGAAAAATTTGACAAAAGGTTTAATATATAACTGTATCCCCCCCTTTTTTTATTTTCAGTTTCTATTTTTTGACCCATGAATCTCAAAAAAGCAGTTGTATTATACATACCTATAGGTAGATACTATACTATACTATATATACTATACTATACTATACTATACTATACTATATTTTATCAAATTTACTCAAGCTGTTTATCATTGACTGTATGTTGTTAATTTGGGAAGCAAACTTAATTCCTTAAGTTAAATTATCCTACAGGTAAAAGAAAATGTTACAAGATGATACTGTACAGCACAAAAATTATAGAGAACATTTGTATACATTAATCCCAAAGTTGTTATACAAATTATAAGTAAAACAAATGTGGACAACAATTTATATTTCCAATTAGCTTAAATGTATTACCATTTTTATTAAAACCTTTTAACCAATGTTGTTTTAATATAGAAATTTTTACTTTTACTGAGGCCTAAAATACCATATAATATTTAGACAGTTTGGGCAAGTTTGGATACCTGTTAAACTCACATCAATTAAATATACATTAATCGAATATAGACCCGTGTCCCCCTCCCCCCCTCCCACCCCACCAGATTCACCATTTCAGTCAGTTTTTTTGATGTAGTCTTTTCTGTTGTTGGTGTTGTTGTTGTTCTGTCTAATATGCATCACTGTCCACAAGAAATATTTACAACTGGGTTATTGGTGCTAGCATCCATAGATGAGGGATACCATTTATCCTTTGTTTTTCTGGGACTGTGTTACTTCACTTAACATAATATCTTCTAGTTTCATCCATTTACCTGAAAAGTTCATGATGAGATGATACATGGACAGCTATATTTATTGCAGCTCTGTTCACAATAGCAAAAAGCTGGAAAGAACCCAAATGCCCCTCAACTGACGAGTGGATAGAGAAAATGCGGTACACCTACACAACGGAGTTCTATGCAGCAGTAAAATGAATTTTAAAACAATGCAATCATATTTTACAATAGGATCAAATAGTGGAAAATGTCAAGGAAGTGTATTATGACCTGTAGCAAATGGTTAACTGACAGAACTGAAATTCCATTTCTAAAGAAATTTGTAAAGATGCCATCTGGCAAAATACTTGCCTGACCCATTAACATTTTTCTGAGAATAGTATATCATCACTGGGTGTGGTGGTGCCTGCGTTTGATCCTAGCACTTGGGAGGCAGAGATAGGCAGATCTTTGTGAGTTCAAGGCCAGCCTGGTCTACAGAGAGAGTTCCAGGCTAGCTGGGGCTACAGGGAGACCCTGTCTCAAAAAGACCAAAAATAAATAAATAAATAAATAGTATATCATCAAGGCAGCAACTTGGGCTGTGTCGCTTACTGCGCTCAAAAGCTGCACTTGCTCATCAGCTGTGTCCTCTGCAATGTTAAGAATGTGAGGGCAAGCTCTGACACAGAGGAGGACTTGCTTTAGGTTTCAAATCTCAGCAGGACCCCTGACAGATGTGCTTGCTTGCTGAATGGAAGGCAGTTTACAACTTTCCACCAAAGTCAAGCTTTTTGCTTTGCCAAAATCCTTTACATGGTCATTTTCTACCCCAGACTCATTTTTAACACTAGCACATAATGAACACTCATGAGCTCAACTGACCACTGTACTTGCACCTATCCTGTGCTTCAATTTAAACTGGCAGTTTTCTCTCTCCTTTGTCCCTGGTTCGTTCTCTTTAAAAACAGCAAGTATCAGCTGGCCCTCTGAGGAAAAGAGAGAGGAGTTTGTTTCTTTTGTTGTGAGGGAAGCAAATACAGAAGACAGGTTAATCCGGAGCAACATATAATTAGGTTATACAAAGCCCTTCCTTTGTGCACACAACCCCCTCTCCAAACAATGCACTCAGAACCAGTCTGACTGCCATCTGCAACAAGTTAGAAATATGCGTCCTTCTGAACGGTACTGCAAATTTCCCTGCCACTAGTCACATCAAATTTAGACGATTGCAATGCATGGATATTCCCATAGACATGCTCTCAAAGACTGTCTTCAACTATAAGTTTAAAGAAAATCCCCTACATACCCTCTTATATCTTTGCATAATTGGGTGTTCATATAATTAAAATCAGATTCAGTATGGGAAGAACTATGTACATTAAGAAAAGTGTATTTCTGACATAATCTAGGAATAAAAATAGAGACCCACTTTCAGTATTCCCTTTGGCAACCAAATCTGTTCTCTTAAAGCTGGTAACAGGAAGACCCCCACAATAAATGAGGCCTGCACATCTCCACTCATATAGGCTGACCTAAGTCTTGACAGTATCTCCCTCTCTACTCATTTCTATAGTTTTAATGCTTTGGCAAATATCTGTGAGCTCTTATTGTCAATTCTTGGGATAACTAAACAAAAACCTGGAAATACCAATGCCCAAACCAACTCTCGGAGACAGTTTTCGTTGTTGTCTTTTCATGTTTTTTTTCAGAAAATGCATCATGGATACTGGCTGGCCTTGATAATTCTGTGTAGCAGGACCTAGAATTGCTCATCACTTTTAAACATGATTACATTTGTAAGTAATTTGCATTTGTATGTGTATGTATATGTGTGTGTGTGTGTGTGTGAGAGAGAGAGAGACAGACAGACAGAGAGACAGAGAGAGACGGAGAGATGATAGAGAGTGCAGATCCCCCTTGCTGGGAACTGAACTTGGGATCACTGGGAGAGCAGTGCATGCTCCTTACTGGTGAGCAGTCTCTCCAGGCCTCAGCATGTTCTGATCAACACGTCCTGTGTTCTGGGACTGAAGGCACTTGCCATCTCACTTATACCCCCAATGCAGTAGTGACAACAAAAACAAGCACTATGTGAATACAAGGCTTGGTATCTACCAAATGAGTTTCCTTCATAACCACCTGTAACTGCAGCTCCATGAGACCCAACCCCCTTCTTCCAGCCTCCACAGACACACAGTTGTGCTCATACTAATATACACACAAAAATATATTCAGGGGCGGACAGTGAGCACAGGCATTGGAATTTCACAGTGGGTCACAATGCAGCCTGGATATGGCTATTTTCCTTCCTGAAGCAGGCAGCAGCCCATCTGTTCAAAGGACCTACCCAGGCTGCCCCAAAAGTAGGCTGTGGCTACGTTCATTCCTAAACCCAATCTATTGAATTGAAAGTGATCACCTGAGAGAGAGGTTGGTGGTAATTTTACTGTTCACATTCATCAAAGTGTGGACACATGAATGGATGCTTAAGAAGATGCATGGTCTACAGCACAGCATAGTGCAGGCCAACAGCCTTCAGCACTGTCCTGGATCCCTCTAGGTTAACAGTTTATCATGCATGGCTGTCAGCCCAGCACTCAGGAGGTTGAGCAGTCAGCCTCCACTACATAACTAATTTGAGGTCAGCCAGAGCTAAAGGGAGCTCCTGTCAGAAGGCAGGCACTGGCTGGATGGCTCAGTGGTAAAGGCATTTCCCACAGAAGTCTGGTGACTTGAGTTTGAACTCTGGAATGAGCAGAAAGGTGGAAGGAGAGAGGTGACTCCACAAAGTTGTCCTCTGACCTCCACATGTGCACTGTGGCATCCGAAACAGCCCAGTAGTAATAAAATAAAACTAAAAAGAAAGATTCTCAGCTTCCGTACTGCAGCCCTCCAGGCAGGAAGGATGCTTTCTGTGGGGCGTCCTGCATGTCTCAGGGGCTTGAGCAGCCCTGGTTCCACCAGACATGCCAGGAGTCAACACCCTCGGTATTGAAAGGCAAACTATCTGTGGACAGCACCAATGTCCCAAGGAATCAGGTGAGTGCCCTGTAGAAGGCCTGGCAGGTTTTGGATCCCTCCCAAGGCCCTGCCCTGGTCTTCATGGCCCCGGCCCACCTCACCCCCAGTCTAACCTCTGCTCCTCAGCACCCTGGGCTTCCTTCCCTCAGGAGGCTTCTCATCAGCTTTCAGGACACCTGCTGCAGGAGTCTGTCATGAGAACAGGAGACAGTCAGAGGACCCGTCACCTTCCCTCTACTGCTCTCACTGTTACTTTGGGCCAAGGAGAGATGCGGGATTAGGAAACTGTCTCATACACATGGGACAAGCAGATTTTGTCAAATACAGCAGTTACATGCATCAGACACAGGGCAAATCGGCCTTCAACCCTCAACTCTGAGATGTTTCTCTTTGCTGTGGAGGTGGCAGGCAGCTGACCTGGGTGTCATTTTCTAGATGTATCACAAGGAATCCCAACAAGGGCTTTCTCACTCTCCATCCTTGGGGTGGGAGCCCTGTGCAGGAATTAAGAGACCAGCACGCTGCAACAGGAAAAGTAAAACCCACTCCTGGTAGAATGGAATCTTCACAAAAAAAAACCCGAGGTTATTCAGACTAAAGTCAAGAAGTTTGCCACATGTGAGAGTGACTCTTGGCATCCATGTGTATGGCCCTGGGTGTTGGTCAGTCTGGACACACCTAGCCAGCGCCTTGAGGTCCCCAAGTAGTAATGTGAGCTCTGCTTCCTATCTGCCTGCCAGCTCCTGTCTTGTCATTTCTGCTCACACTATCACAGAGCCAGCCTACCTTGGGTCAGTGACTTGGACTCATCTTGCCAGTGGTGGACAGCAGGGCCAGCCTCCAAAATGGCCCACACTATCCTCCATAACCACTCTGCCTAAGGATCACAAGTACCAAACACACATGTGTGCATCATGTGAAGAGCTGACTCCCTATCCCAGGAGAATGTCTAGGCTGGGCACGGTGGCGCAGGTCTTTAATCCCAGCACTCAGGAGGTAGAGGTCAGTCTGGTCAATGTAGGGATTTCAAGCCAAGCCTGGTCTCCATAGTGAGTTCCAGGCCAGATAGAGTTACAGGGAGACCCTGTCTCAAAGACCACCCCAACCCCACCAAAAGAATCTTTGGAATTTGAAAGTAAAAATACAAGGTGAAAGAGCAGGAAATTCCATGTGCTTGAAAACCACAAAAAGCATTATAAATTATGTTCCCAGAAAGATCCACAAGGGTCGCTGCACCTTCTGCAGAGCCCAGTGACTGACTGCAGACCTTCAGTTACTGTGGTTGGAATGACACAGGTCCAGAGCAAACTGAAAGTTATCTTGGGTCATCTTTACCTCTTAAATAGCCACTCCCTGTCCAGCTCTGTGTAGGACCTAACAACCTGTCAATTGACATTTTGGAATGGAGAAAGCAAGCCTGGCTTCCACCAACCAAAAGGCTGAGTGTCATCAGACAGCACCTGAGGCCTGTAGCAGATATCTCTGGTGTAACCAGCGACTTAATATTTCCACCAATGGAGCTGAAGTGTCTTGATGTAGGACTTTTGTTCTGTTAGTATAAAACTTTCATCAGCCAGGTGTGGGGGTGCACACCTTTAATCCCAGCACTTGGGAGGCAGAGGCAGGTGGATCTCTGTGAGTACAAGGCCAGCCTGGTCTACATAGTGAGGTCCAGGCCAGTAGGGGCTACAGGAAGATCCTTTCAAAAAGACATAAAAAAAAAGAAAAAAAAAACTTCACCAAACTATTGCCACATCAAAACTTGGAACTTGGGGTAACCTGAATATGTCCTGGGCCACAGTTACTCCTATGTGCCTCCAGAATAAACTATGTCTCACCTCCTTGACGTTTGTATTTTTCGTGGACATCTGAAGACACAAACCCTGCAGGGGGAACCCACAAGGTGCACATCATGGAGAAGGGTACCAGGCTCATGGGTGAAGCCAGCCTGGTGTACGGAAAGCCTGGAATCCACATTCACACTGTACCACACACACGCACACACACACCATCCACACTCACAAACTGCATACACCACATACATGCACACCACATTCACACCATACCACACACGCCACCTCCCCACCACACACCACACCACACATGCACACACACTACACCATCCATACTCACAAACTACATACACCATATACATGCACACTACATTCACACCTACCACACAAATCACGCTCACCATAGACACACTTATTGAGAACCTACATCACACAACCGACATATATCATACCATACACTCAACACCCCCCACTCATACAGCACACACTCACACCACACATACCCCACACTCAGCACTATACACACACTACACATGCATGTATGCATGTATGCACACAAGCTAGGCAGGGCTTGCCTCAGGAAGACTGAGAAGATAGGGCCAGACCCAAGCTTTGTCCCCAGAATGCCTGGGGCTGTGAAATAGGCATTGGGGTGAGTACTAGGCAGTTTTTAGTGAGGTTCAACTGTAGCTAGGAGACAGCCCCCCCTCAGGAGAAATGGAAACACAGGAATGCTCACCCAGACCAAGCCCCCTAGTCTGGAACTTTAGAACGTGTTGCCTTTCACCTTTCTAAATCGGGCCCATGGAAGTGAGGGGGCATTGCTCATGACATGCTGGGACCTGCCCAAGTATATTCCAATCATTGAATTGGAGCTGATGTACATCCTAGTCCACTCAGCTTGAGAAAGCAGCAGCCATTACCATGACAACAAGGAGGGGATGCAGGGCTGCTGTACTCCGTGCCAGAGAAAAGAGAGGGCGCTGCCTCCTGGGGGGCAGGCTGGGGCTCAAGGGCCTTGGGCTCCACCCCCCAATGCCATCCAGTGGGCACCTGACTCAAACATCACTCAAACACCATCATCATGGACACACGGGGGCGCTGCAGCCCAGGTGGTGTGTTAGTGCCATCCCTAGGAGGCAAGACCATGAGCTTCCTGAAGGACCAGGACATTAACGCACTGCTGCCTCCATACACTAGAGGAGGGACCAGCACGACCTTGCCTGTGCCCAGGGCTGTGCACTGACGAAGCCAGCCACCTTAGAGCTTGCACAAGGCCCAGGCTCTGTAGGAGTGTCCCCCAGGGATGACCATGTGCAGCTGGGAAACTCTTCCCCAGCACGGCCTGCCAGGGTGTGCTGTCTTGGGTTCTTGGACCTGGGCAGAACCTGATATTAAGATGCCCCCAGGGCTGGATGTAAGCCCTGGGACGAACGGATTCAACACCCCAAAGGTGGACTCCAGCCATCCCACGCTGACAACATCACAGAAAATTCCAGAAGTGGGGGTTGGAGAGATGGTTCAGCACTTAAGAGCAATGGGTAATCTTACCTAGGACCCAGATTCAATTCCCCGCACCCACATGGCAGCTAACTGTCTGTAACTTTGGTTCCAGGGGATCTGATGTCCTCTTCTCATCTCTGGTGGCATTGCACTTATGAAAATGCAGGCAGTATACTGATGCCCATAAAAGGAAAATAAACTTAAATAAATATATATATTTAAAATATCCAGAAGTGAATGCCAGATCAGAAGCCAGCCATACCCAGTGTCACCCATCACTCAGGAGCTACCTTGCCTGTTGATGAAGGAACTTATCTGACTAAAGAGGGGCCCCAACTGCAAGAGCGGGTGCCTGGGGTCTCAGACACAGAGACGGACCAATGCTGGTACCACTAACAGCAGGGACTCGAGCTTTTGCACAGAGCTCTGAGCCCAAAGAGGCATCCAGCAAAGACCCCTAGCATGTCCCGATGGCCCAGCTCCTGGGACGTCCCTCAGTGCATACAGTGACTTAAGGTGTCAACTGACATCTCCATTACCTGGTGGATTTTCTTCTCACAGTCCAGGTATTGGGACTGGACTGCTCTTCCACCTGTATGGGACACATGGAGTTTTGTCACACAATTGACACTGCACTGCAAAGACCCAGAGTGTGGGGAGGATTCCCCAGTAGAGAATTGGGACCTCCCAGTGCAGAGCAGGGGCCACCCGCCCTCTTCACTCAAGGACAAAAACTCATTCTTCCACTCTTGTCAGATTGGCTCCTTCAGCACCCGAGCATGCATGGCATATACACAACCCCTCAGACACAGTGCTGTCCCTTGGTGGCTCCTAAGACTCAGCCCTCCTGACAGCTGAGTGCAAACCTAGCCAGACAGACAGACTATGGACCCAGCCTCAGGACACCTCCACACTGGCCAGAGCCACATGTGCCCATCCTTCCCTCCGCTCCTCCACCCAGGAGAAACCCCCAGCTGTCCCTCCCACTGGACCCTGTGCTCTGGGTACAGGGAACCTTCCCCTTGGGGTGACAGCCTGCCCCACCTCTAAGGAGACTCCCTGTTACTCCTCTCCCACTGCACCCCAGTTCCTCCCTCAGCCCTCTCCCCCTTTCCATGCTCCACTTTACTGCACACACTACAGGAGCTCTGTACTCGCTGCCTGGTCTCCCTCAACCCCTGGCCTGCCTTTTGGAAACTGCTGCATCTACTCTTCTGGGCAGGATCCAGTCCTCCTCCCTGTTCCTACACCCAGCAGCCATGGGCAGTGCAAGTCATCCAAGACACTGGCAGCTTTAAGCACAAAGCTCACAGCCCTGTTCTTTACTGGCCACTCTTGGTGACAGGCTGACCTGCCTTCTACCCCCACGCCTCAGTTGCTGCAGCCATCATCCCAGCAGCCCTGGCACCCTGGGTTTCTGCTGTGCCATGTGGCTTCTCCCCCAGAGTGGGGGACATCTGTTTCCTTGGCTTGTTGCTACCACCCAGCAGTGGAAATGGGACTGGCACCAGGCTATGTTGTCCGGGCTGGGCTCTGCCTCCTGAGCTGAAGAGATCCTCCCACCTTAGCTGGGATGCCAGGGTTGTGTCACCACACAGGGTTAGAAAGTGGATTTGAGCCAGGCATGGTGACATTCCTTTAAACCCAGCACATGGGAGGCAGAGCCAGGCAGATCTCTGTGAGTTCAAGGCCAGCCTAGTCTAGATAGTGAGTTTTTGAGGACAGCTGGGGCTACAATGAAACCCCATCTGAAAAAGAGGAGGAATGCTGTTCACTGGCTTGCTCCCCTGGCTCATGCCCAGCCTGCCTTCTTATATGGTACACAACAACCTGCCCAGGGTGGCACCACTCATTGTGGGCTGGGCCCTCCCACATTGCCCGACAATCAAGACAATACTCCACAGATGTGGCCACAGGCCAATCCAATGGAGCCAATTCCCCAATTGAGGCTCCCTCAATCCACTTGTGTCAAGTTGACACCAGCACAATTGACCCCTTGTCAACTTGACACAAAAAACACGTCACTATTAAACCACCACCTTTCCAGTTCTCATCCCCAAAATATGATGTTAACATTAATCACAACCTAAGACAGTACAACCTTAAAAGCCCCACAGTCCTTAAAATGTCTGAACACTTAAAAGTTCACAGTCCATTAAAAGTCTCTTAACTGTGGGCTGCTGTAAAATCCAAAACAAGTACTGTCTTATTTCAAAGGGAAGAATCAGGCACTCTCAAACAAAACCTAAGTCCAGCAAGTAGCTCAAGGCTGGACACCTGGGACTCATGATCTTCTGGGCTCCAAAGGGTCTCGGCAGCTCCCCCCTCTGACTCTGCAGTCTGTGGCACACACAGCCCATCTCACAGGCCCAGGCTGACTCCATTCCACACCTGCCACTGCTCTTGGTGGTCGTCCCACAGTCCCGGCATCTCCCAAAAGCTGGGATTGCCACTGAAACTGAGGCAACACCTTCACCAATGGTCTCTTCTGACCTCTCCTTGTGCAAAGCCTCAGCTTCTCTCCATGACCCCTGCAATCCTGGGGTTTTCGCTGCAACTGAGGTGCACTTCCACCAATGGTCTTTCCTGACCTCTCATAGTGCTAAGCCTCAGATGCTCTCTGTGACCCCCTCAAATTTCAACACCAGACCCATATAGGAGATTCTTACACATTACCAAGTCCTGCTTCTGGCTTGACATGGAGGCTCAGGCCCCTTCTGGACCACAGCTTCTGTGTGCTGACCCTGAAAAATTCTTCCCAGAAGATTTCACCACAGTGATGCTGGTCTCTTGTTACTTACAGCTGATTTTTCAGCCCCAGCTAACCAGCATCAATTGTCCCAGTACAACAAAGATTTCACCTCAAGTTCTGGTCTCTTGTTACTTACAGCTGATTTTTCAGCCCCAGCTGACCAGAACCCACAGATTACACAGTCCTGATGATCTCTGTTCCCCTTTGAAATTAGAAACTTCACAAGCCAGGCCTCCATCTTCTACAAATCCTTCAGCAAAACTGCTCCAAGCTCCACAGCAACAAAACAATCTTTAGGCATTCAATGATCTTCCCAGCCCAAAGTTCCAAACGCCTCCACAATCCTTCCCCAAAACACGAAGGTCAGATCTGTCACAGCAATACCCCACTCTTCTGGTACCAATTTCTGTTCTAGTTTGTCTTCCATTGCTGTGACAAAACACTCTGACCACCACCAACTTGGGGAGGAAAGGGTTTATTCAGCTCACATCTCCCGGGTCACAGTTAATCACTTAGGGAGCCCAAGGCAGGAACTCAGGGCAGGAACCTGGAGGCAGGAGTTGAAGCACAGGCCATGGGGTAATGCTGTTCACTGGATTGCTCCCCTGGCTAATGCCCAGTCTGCCTTCTTATGTGGTACCCAACAACCTGCCCAGGGTGGCACCACTCATTGTGGGCTGGGCCCTCCCACATTGCTCGACAATCAAGACAATTCTCCACAGATGTGGCCACAGGCCAATCCAATGGAGCCAATTCCCCAATTGAGGCTCCCTCAATCCAGGTGTGTCAAGTTGACACTAAAGCTATCCAGCACACCCCAATTGCAGCCCTTACATTCTCCCACACCCTACTGCAGATTGTTCCCTAGGCTTTAGAAAAGGGGCACAATGGGTGAGAAACAAAACAGTCTTTCTCTGGAGATGTCCTTCTGGACTCTGACAAGTTCAGACTGTTTCCTTTCATGGGGTTGGCAGTTTATCCAGGAATATCTTTTTAATCCTACTAACGAAGCACAAGCAGTTAGATATACAGGCATTAAGACAGTACTACTTATTATGGTAAGTTACATAGTGGGCATAGACACAGATGTTTAGATGGTATGCTAATCCATGAACTATAGCTTTTCTGTAAAAGATGACAAGGTCTTACTGTGGTTTATAACATCTCCTAACCACTAGAGGATGTAAGCTTGTGGCATCAGTCATGAATTATTCCTCCAAAGAGAGAGCTAATAGCCAATTAAATTTGTCATATACAGACATATGGCTGCCACTGCTGCACAGTATTTCCAGGCAGGTGATGTGTAGCTCATGCTGATTGAGGAGTCTTGCTTGACTCAAAGAGACCAATATTTGCTTTATTTATTTAGTGGCCTTTGTTCATGCTCTCTGGCATTTCAGAGGCCAACTGTACACTTGGAAAGTATGGTCTCAATATATCTTTCCCATGCTTACACCAGGTCTTTGGTAGCAGGGTCTTACCACCTCTCTTCCTGAAGGTATTCCCTGCCTACAGGCAAAATGCCTTTATCTTTTGGGGGTTTGGATCCCCTAGCCAACATCTACTTAGCAGAATAATCCACTGCTGATGTTAAAGCTCTCCTGTATTAATATATTTTGTTTAATTACACAGCTTATAAAGACTTTACCATTTGGTCTTGAATGGAGAATTATCCTTCCTCAGTTCTTATGTCTATCAGTCAATTAAAGAAAGCAGTTATACCTGTTTTATAAGAAATTACCACTATAACAGTTGGCTCTAATTTACAGTTGGGGAATGACATAATTACCATTATGTTTTTCTTTGTTCTATGAAAAGGAGATAAGAAAGTCTCTTATATTAAAACTTTGCGGCACCTGGAAGGTAACTTCATTCGGACACATTATAAACAGTCATTACAAATAGGATCCACAGAGATGTTTGATGCTTGTAGCGGTCTGAGGCTTTCCTTCCTTAATGTTCAGATGGGTCAGATTCTCTGCTGGCATTTCTTGGTACATCCTGCACAATGCAAAGCTGTATCTTTTCTTTCTCAACCATTAAGTTGGTGATGTTTTGACCTGTGGGAACATGCAAATCTTTTCCCATAGTTAGTTTTAAGATTTAAATTGAAAAATTTGACAAAAGGTTTAATATATAACTGTATCCCCCCTTTTTAACTTTTGGTTTCCATTTTTTGACCCATGAATCTCAAAAAGGCAGTTGTATTACACATACCTATAGGCAGGAATCAAGGTGTAAATTTTCATTAAAGAAAATGTTACAAGATGATACTATACAACACAAAAATTATAGAAAACATTTGTATGCATTAACCCCAAGTTGTTATTATACAAATTATAAGTAAAACAAATGTGGACAACAAATTATATTTCCAATTAGCTTAAACGTATTACCATTTTTATTAAAACCCTTTAAGCCAATGTTATTTAATATAGACATTTTTACTTTTACTAAGCCCTAAAATATCATATAATATGTAGAAAATGTTTGGGCAAATTTGGATACCTGTTAATCACGCATCAATTAAATTTTCCTTAAAATCCCTTCACTAGACTGTGACTTCAGAGAAATCAAGTCCATTAACTTAGATTTATTTATTTATATTTCTGTATAAATCTCTACTGAAATACCTCTGTATAAATGTATAATACTTATTTTTAACATATCACTATAAGTGGGTTTATAACAATCATTTTCCTTTTAGCCTTTGGAGGTGGTTTTTCCAGGCCTGGCACAAAACCCTGTTTTAGAGATGTTTTATCTAGTTGTTAAATGTTTTAAAATTTACAGTTAACCATACTTTAAATTATATCTAAATTAAAATAAGATTATTTCTTAAAACCAATTTATTAGTTTTTGTCACAGGCGTTGAAGGAGTGTTGTTGATAGTAGTACCATACACCCATAAAGTAGCTAACTGTAACAGCACTTGTACAATCAGTAATTTATTTTATTTTATTTATTTATGTATGTGTATGAATGTACTGTCTGCATGCAGGTTTGTGCACCCGTGTTGTGCAATGCCAGGTGGTCAGAAGAGGGTCTCAGATTCCCCTGGAACTGGAGTTCTCCTGGAATTGGAGTTTCAGACGGTTCTAGGCCACCATGTGGGTGCCAGGGATCGAAACCGGGTCCTCTGTAAGAGCGGTCAGTGCTCTTAACCATTAGGCCATCTCTCCAGCCCACAATCAGTAATTTTTTAACCAAGACAAGTAAATTACACAAATGACCATAGAAATTTAACTATATTAATAGACCTGCATCTGAGTTGGAGGGGGCAGTTCCAGCTCGGAGGCTTTTTAGAATTGTACAAATGCATATTAACATTTACATAAACCCAATTAAAGATTGTTAACACCAAAAGGTATAAACCAAGTTTTGTATAGGTTGAATCTGTAAAGTGATTTATAGTGGACCTTTTAAAACACAGGAGTTTAGAAAGTTATAGGAGTTAAAACAAAATACTCATACATCCATACACACATGTGCATGCGCACACATACATACAAGCATACACAAACATATGTACAAAGGAAAAAAGGTCGTGAGACCAATCTGTGGGAAGGAAGTTACATTTTTGTCTTATGCTCAATGAAAAAAGGTCATTTCCACAATTAAGGTTGGGTTTGAGTCTTCACAGAGTTCCACCGTCTATCTCCTGAGTATTGGAATCAAAGCTGCACCTTCAAAACACAATGAAAGATGAAACACTGCTCCCAGGCAAGAGTGCCTGAGGCATCATGCTTCCCAGTGACACATAGAATACTGTAAAGACAGCCCTTCCCCCATCAGTCATCCACTGTTTCCAGACCAGGAAAGGAGCACAGAACAAACATTGGACTAGATTAACCAGAGTATTTACAAACAGCTTCATATTTTGCCTTTGGTGTCTTCAAGGCGAGGCCTTCCCACAGTCAGAGCTGGCCTGGAGCTCACTCCGTAGACTAGGCCGGTCCTGAACTCACAGACATCCACTTGGATTAAAGGCACGGGCCACCACACCTGGCTCAAGGCTTGCCTGACCTACATACCAAGTGCCAAGCCAGCTAGCAGGCACAGGGAGACCCTGTATCAAAAAGACCCAAAACAAACAAAACAACCAATCGGTGGGACAAAACAGTCTGATCAATAGCAACTTGGGGTGGAAATGGTCTATTCATCTTACATCTCCCAAGTCACAGTTCATCACTTAGGGAGTGCAAGGTAAGAACTCAGGGAGGAACCTGGAGGCAGGAGCTGAAGCACAGGCCATGGAGGAATGCTGCTTGATGTCTTGCTCCCCTGGCCCATGCTCAACCTGCTTTTCTTTTCTTTTCTTTTCTTTTCTTTTCTTTTCTTTTCTTTTCCAGCTTGCTTTCTTATACAATACACAACCTGCCCAGGAGTGACACCACCAGAAGTGGGCTGGGCCCTGCCACATCACTCAATAATCAAGGAAATACCCCACAGACCTGGCCACAAGCCAGTCCAATTGAGGCTCCTCAACCCAACTGTGTCAAGCTGACAGTAAGGCTATCCAGCACACTCTGTATCAAAAACCCACAAAAAATTTCAAAAAGAAGAAAATCTGAGACATAATAAGGAGTGGCTGAGCACCAATATTTCCTAAGCACTTCCTAAAGACAAGGGTGAATCTTGGAATTATTGTGCCAATGTAAACTAGTCCTAAGCTGGGTGATTGTCAGACCAGCAGTAGCAGGTGGAGGGAGGAGGATCTGGAATTCAAAGCTATCCCTGGATACACAGTGAGTTCACGGGTACAGCCTGAACTAGTACCAATTTCTGAGAGGCACAGGCTTGAGCCCTCAGCCTTGGGAAGGCTGAGGCATGAAGATTTTAAGTTGGAGTTAGGCGTTACAAACGAACAAGTGACAAGCCACTGAAAAGTAGGGTCTGTGGAATCATGGGTGGTGGGTCATGCCTGTCAACCCAGGACTCCTGGAAGAAGGCCAGAGGATCTGGAGTTCAGGGCCAACCTTGGTTAATTAGCTAGTTCAGATCTAGGAGGGGCTCTGTGGGCATGGCTTACAGTGCCCCACCCCTTAGAAGAGTCATACCTCAGCCTGTCAGTTGTGGGAGCATGCCAGCCACAGGGTTGACCACAACTGCACAGGGCTGTGCATCAGCTGGGTCTCCTAGGTAAGAAGAAGGAAGAGAAGGGGTTCGGGAGGGAAGGTAGAGTTCTCATCTCAGGAATTGTTTTAGTCTGCTTTCCATTGCTGTGATGAGATACTGACCAAAACCAACTTGGGTGGAAAAGGTGTATTTGTCCAGATCACAGCTCATCACTGAGGGAGGCCAGGGCAGGGGCTCAGGGCAGGAACTCAAGGCAGGAACCTGGACACAGGAACCTGTAGCACAGACCATGGAGGAGCACTGCATACTGGCTTCCTCCCATGACCTGTGTTCAGCCTGCTTTCTTATATAACCCAGGACCCCTGCTGAAAAGCAGAACTGCCCCCTGTGGGCTGGGCCCTCCACCATCAATTAACCATTAAGACAATGCCTCACAGACATGGCTACAGGCCAACCCAGTAGAGGAAATGACTCAGTTGAGGTTCCCTCTGCCTAGGTGTGCCAAGTTGATGACTGAGGCTGTCCAGCAATCCAGGACAGGCCTCTGGTTGTTGTTCTTAGCTACTTTGCTTATGTGTGTGTGTGTGTCTGTGTGTGTGTCTGTGTGTTTATGTGTGTCTGTGTCTGTGTGTCTGCACACATACCATAGCAGCACCCATGTAGAGGTCAGAGGACCACCAGCAGGAGTCCATTTTCTCCTACTACTATGTGGGTCCTGGGGATGGAACTCAGATCTTCAGGCTTGGTGGCAGGTGTCTTCACTTGCTGATCCATCTCACTTGTCCCTAGAAGCCCTCTTTGTTTGAAGATGAGGAAACTGAGGCCAGAGGGGATGGATCTAAGGCTTCTTTCCACCCCAGGTGAATGTCTTCCATCCATTCCCACACTTGGCACATCTGCCCAGTCAGTCCCGAGTATGTCCCCACCCTCATCAGCAGGGATATGCACCCTTACTCCGAGGTAAAAGGGTGGGTAGGGAATATCCTTAGTACTACCAGAGTATAGCCTTGGAGTGGAAAACAGTTCCCATGTGACAAGGGACACTGCTCGAGGTACAAAGAAGGGCCACCATGTCAGAAGTCCCACCGTAGCAAGGACCCACCAGAAAGAAAGGAGCTAAGGTGGGAGACAATGGGTTATGGGGGGCACAGGGATGGAGGCTGGACCAAGCAGAGTCCATGGGCCTCATGTGCATCCCACCTAGCCTAAGCTTTTTCCTGTCCAGGCAGGATCCCAACACTGGCTGTGCTTTGAGTTTTTTGGCATTATTCGATGAAGGGTTTTTTTAGAGGTCACCAGAACTTAAAACAGACATCCTTCTCCTAGGGACTCCTGGAAGCCAAGCCACTGTCACTACAAATACCCCACATGTATCTTAAAGAGGGGCATCTTTATCTTATTCCCAGGGTCTTGAAGCCAGGGGCCCAGGGTAGGGTCTCCAGATTCATAAGGGAAGTGTAGTGATTCTGAGTTCTAGAGTAACCTGTCTGGCAGCTGTGGGGAAGGGCAGTGGGAAGCTAAATGGGTTTGGCTTCAGAGCTGAGTTAGGGGCCCTGGAGATGGAAGTGACTTGCTGTGTAGTTCTTGGCTGTAAGCAGCTCACTTTTCAAGCTCCACTGAGACCGTCACTGAAAACTTCTTTGCTTCCTAGAAAGCATACATTTCTTACCCCTTTTCTGGGACTTCAAAAGGGTGAGCCCTGCACACCCCACCATCATCCTGCACCATTCCTCAGGGTGTTGGTGAGACTGTGTGGACTGTACTCATCTGTGGTCAGACTGCCTTGGTTGGCCAGTTCTGCTCCAACAGAATCCCAGAATAGAAGTCCAGGGCTGGCTGGTATCTGCCTCTCAATAGCCCAGATGGAAGACATGTGTCCTGGATGAAAAGCCTGGGACTTCCAAGGGAAGCCAGGTAAGTCCTTCCTGTGACTGGTGACACTGAAGCCACCCTACTTTGTGCTTTCTCCAGGTCTGGTGTTAAACAGAGACCGGAGCATCTCTTGGGTAAGTGTGGCTGTCCTCTGGGCTCCTTCCTGCTTCACTGCTGGTCCCTCTCTTTAAAAAAATGTTTAAAAGGAAAAAAATGACTAGAGCAATGGCTCAGTGGTTAAGTATATAACTGGGTCATATTAATTTCATTCAGTGTCATAGAGCTGTCACCAACATCTATACCTAAACTTTTCATCATCCCCAATAAACGAACCCATTCAACACTAAGTCCCTCCAGTAACTTCTGATTCACTTCCTCCTTGACTATTAGGGACCTCATGCAAATGGACTCACACAGCATTTGACCCTCTGTGCCAGTTTATTTCCCTTAGCATCGTGTTTTCCAGATCCATTCATACTGAAATACACATCTAGATTTCACTCTGTTTTAAGTTTATTTAATTAAAATTTAATCATTTGTCATTTTTATTTTATGTGTATGAGTGTATTGCCTGCATGTGTGGAAAGGCACCTGTGTTCTGCAATGCCCACAGAGGTCAGAAGGGGTCAGATCCCCTGGAACTGGGGTTACAGTGGTTGTTAGCTGCCATGTGGATCATGGGAATTGAATCCCAGTCTTCTGCAAGAGCAGTCAGTGCTCTTATCCACTGAGCCATCTCTCTAGCCCCCTTAATTTTTTATTTTTTATGTGTATGACTATAATTGTCTGCATGTATGACTATAATTGCCTGTTGTACAAGGCCCTCAGAGGTCAGAAGAAGGCACCGGATCCCCTGGAACTGGAGATACAATGGTTGTTAGCTGCCATGTTCGTGCTGGAATCAAACCTGGGTCCTCTGCAAGAGCCATCACTCTAGCCCCTTTCTTTTTAATGCTGAATACTATTCTGTTGTGAGTATATACCATGTTTTGTTTTTTACATTTATTTATTTTTGTGTATGTGCATGTGCTCATGAGCATGTGTGGAAATCAGAGGACATCTTGTGACAGTCTCTTCTTCCACCACATGGGTTCTGGGGGATCAACTCAGGTCCTCAGGCTTGGCAGTCAGCGCCTTTACCTGCTGGGCCATCTCATCAGCTCACACCACATTTTCTGCATTCATTCCTCTGTGGATGGACATCTGGGTTGTTTCATCTTTTGGCAACTGAGAATCATGCTGCTGCAATATGGAGGCACAAGTGTCTTGAGACCTTGTTTCAATTCTTGGATATACCAGAGTAGGATCACTGCATGGCTTCAGTAGACAGAACTTGTTTGGAGGCTCCGGCAGGGGGCTCAGCTACTTGTATATCCTTGACTGAAGAAGTGTCCATGTGTCCTCCCTTGGGAAAGCTGCTCTCTTCAACTGACCATGAAGCTTTGGGAAGGGACAATTATGGGGGAGGAAGGGGACAGTCACCTAGCCAGCCACCTCCCTTGACCAACATTAGCGACCAATGGAATGACAGATGTTACACTTTTTATATCTGGGAATTTAGAATTAGTAACTTTCTGGGCTAGCAATACACCATTATTCTCGCCTCATCCTGTTCTTGATGCTGAGCATCCAGAAGATCACAGGGGAAAGCTCAGTGCTCTGTAGAGGGCTGTGTAGTTAGGTTGCTCAGAGGCTTAGTCAATGCACTTAAATTTTCAACTTACCATGGAGTCTGGGGAATACAACCCCATCCTAAATCAAGGGGGATCTGAACTTAAAACCATGGAACTACTTCTGCATGGTGGCTCCTTTCAGGGCTCTGGAGGCTAGGTATATTAGTCACTTTTCTGCTGCTGTGATTAAAAACTACCATGACCAAGGGAACTTATAAACGGAAGAGTTTCTTTGAGCATGTGATTGATGGTTCCAGGGAATTAAGAGTCCATTGTGGCAGGGAAGCATGGTGGCCAGGGCTGGAGCAGCAAGCCAAGGGTCACATCTCACAATGAGCACAGGAAGTCAAGAGAGAGAGAGAGAGACCAGAGACTGCAAGGCTTGTTAAACTCACTAAGCCCACTCCCAATGATGTACTTCCTCCACCACGGCCACACCTTCTAAGACCTCCAAGAACAGGGCCACCAACTGGAGACACAATGTTTGAATACTTAAAGCCTATGGGGGACATTCTCATTCAAACCACCACACTGGGGCAGGAGAGCCGCTGTAAGTAAATGAAGGCAGCTGGCCTAGTTCTCAGGAATGGGGGAAAGGACTGTGTGGTACATACATCACCCTCCACAGGGTTTTGTTTGCAAAGCAAAGCCTGGCTTTGAGACCCAGCCTGGAATCCATGCTGTCACTCTCAGCAGGACTTGGAGCTCTGCTCCCTAGCATCTGAAGTTTGTGCTGGTCAGCTGTCAGCTCTGAGTGCTCTGGCACTAAATGCCTGAACATCAGGTTGAATAACGGTTCAAAGGAACCCAGCTGTGGGAAAATTAGAGGGCATCCCCAAGCCTGGGCCCTGCTGGGAGCAGACCTAGAAGACACCCCAACCTTTCCTCACTCCCCAGAGCAAAGCAGGGTTGCGATGATGTGAGATGTGAAAATGACACCCAAAAGGAGACCCTGTTCTTCATGGTGGACATGCTGAGAGCTGTCTTCAAAGAGGTAAGGTGCACACGGGAAGCCCTGGCAAGCTGGGTCACCATCCCCTGTTCATGTCCCAGAGGAGCTGGCAGGTCTCACTGTGCATCATTTTCAGGCCCTAGTGATCTGAGACACCTGGTCAGAATCCAGAAAATACATGTTTTATTGGCTGAGATTTCCAGTTTTCTTTTCCTTATGTACCCCCTGGGCCAGGCAGGACTCCAGGTCACTCCCTCTGAAACAGCCCCACATGATCCCAGCATTTCCTGCAGCAGTGCATTGGTGGGTGTGATGGCTGTAGGGTAGGCATGAGCTTGTGCTGGGACAATGATCCTGCCTGGATCCTGGTCACAGCTGGCACTTTATGGTCACCGTCTACACTGCACACATCTTGATGCCATCACAAAAGGGCAGCTGTGTGGCATGCTCTCCAACAGGAGCAGTTCTGAAATTGCCTGCACTGCCATTAGGTCTTTTCTTCAAGGCACCTTTTCTGGCAGCACCAGCAGCCACCTTGACTCGGGCAGACCCAGTGTAGTGCCAGAGCTTCACAGGTGGGGTGGCACACATTCCTGGGTGGCCTCCAAGTCTCCATGGTGGACACCTCCAGGTTGCTGTTAATGAATGACGGGCCTGGCAGGGGTTGCTGCTGACCACTGGCAGGTAGGAAGCTGGAGGAGAGCCTCAAGTGGGCAATGCCCCTTTCTGTGGCACCACCTCAGCACAGCCCCCTCCTCTAGCAGATCCAGTTTCTGGAAGTCCCCGGCAATCAATACATCCACATGAAGGAGTCTCCACTTGTGACCAACATCATCAGCCCCTCCCTAGAGCAAATCCACAACTGGAGTGGGGCTGTACTTGTGCTCTGGCCTCTAGAGACCTTGCGCTCCTATTTCCCAGGCCTCCAGTCACCCTCAGTGCTCAAAGCACGTGTGGGGGTGGGTGTCACTGGTTCTCAAGATGAAGATGAGCAGCAGAGAATCCTGTGGCAGTTACACGGGAACCAGAACACCCGTGAGTTCAAGGGGGGGACAGTGTCTGGATCTGGGGCTTGTGTTTCATGAGCACATGAGCTGAGGTGCTGAGGAAGCAAGGTTCTCAATTGGCTCCTGGGCTCAGAGGCCTCTGGAGCCTGACCCTGCCACAGCTGGTGTGGAAATGAAATGCTCTCAGATCCTTGCTGCATTCCAGGATGCTCTGTTGCCAACAGGGGCTCTGTGGAGAAGGGGAGGTGGAACAGTTGTCAGCAAGAGTTCCCCAGGGGTCTGTCTACATGCAGAGGAGGGGAGGGGAGACTCCCTGAAGGCCAAGTTCTTCTGCAGGGCAGCCCTGCTCTTCATTTCCAGGCTGAGTGGACTCTGAGATGGAGCTGTTGGGCACAATGGCTTCTTGGCCTGCTATCTGTTCCCCCAGAGCACAGCCTGTGCAATGGAACAGACTGCCAATCCTTGTGTTCTTGAAGCCTGCTGTCCATGGCCTGTAGCCAGAACAGCTCAGCAGGGTTGGAATTTGCATTGAGCCAGCATCAGTTCAATCCCCTGCTTGTCCTTGAGCTTCTTGTGCATCTGTGCTAGGTCTGGGGTGGGGGGAATGAGAGGACACAGGCCAGTGTCATTCAGTGTCCTTGTGCAGGAGCTGCCTGCTAGCCCACTAGAGGACACCCCATCATCTTCACATCCCAGGGCAGCTCCACACTCCCCCCTAGCAGCAGCTTTCAACAAAAACAGTGACGTCAGGCTCTGCCTTCTCAGTTCCTGTTCAGATCCTCAGCGTTCCTTATTGAAAGATTGTTCTGTGGTAAAGACCACTGTTTGCTCTTGCAGAGGAAGCAGGTTCAGTTCCCAAAATCCATATCTTGAATTACAACCACCTGTAATTCAATTGCAGGAGATGGAATGCCTTTTCTGCACATACAAGCAGGCAAACACAGACATAAAAAATGTTATTTATAAGTGTTAGCATGGGAGTGACTGGAGATGAGAAAAGGAGGCAGGAGGCTCCCCAAATTAAACAAGCTTTATTGGGGAACCTAGGGGCCTGCTCTGGAGTAAAGCTGACTATGAGATCCCTGGCAGACAAAGTTTTTAAGTGGGTTATTTTGGAAACTAATTGGGAGTTGCAGTCTTTGCAGAAAAGAGAAGGGAATCAGCCACAATGTGAAAAGAGTTTTGCCAGCAATGCAACTGCAAGATTATCTTGAAACATCTTGAGAGAGCAGAAACAAGTTTTTCTCCCTACTGGGTCTGATGAGGATCTTAGGACGCCAAACAACTGGGAGAAAAAGAGAGCACACAGACTCCAGGGTCCGGTTAGCTGAAGGGCTCCTTAATTTGGACTGGCCAGGACTGTACCCCAGGTCAGGATTGGGAGGGAACAGCCCAACTCAGAGGTAGGGTAGGCTTATAAAAGCAAATACAATATCCTGCAGAGAGCCCAGGCATGGTGGCACACACCTTTAATCCCAGCACTTGGGTGGCAGAGGCAGGTGTATCTCTGTGAGTTCAAGGCCCGCCTCATCTACAGAGCCTGTTCCAGGATAACTGGGGCTTCAGGGAGACCCCATCTCAAAAACACCAAATAAATAAATAAATAAATAAATAAATAAATAAAATAAAAAATTTTCTGGAGGGGTTTTTGTTTTTGTTTTTAGAAATTCCAGTCAGACAATTAAAAAAATAAGACCTCAGTTCCTCCCTGCTGCAGGATTACTAAGACAAAAAGTGGGTGGGCTGCAGGCAATTGTAAAACATTGTTAAGAGACACTGTATATAGGTGGTCACAAGGCATCCTGGAGAGGGGATTCCAAGGTTCAGATAACCAGCTAGCCCTTCCTGGACTTATTCTGTCCCTGGGTTCAACCATTAAGATAGAGTCACTGAAACAAAATGGATTTACCTAGGCCAGACCACCATCACAAGGAAGTTTCTGTCAGGGGTCTAGGGTAAACATGCTTTTCCTTGTCTGGTTTCTGATGCAGAAAATAGCTTTTGGCTGCTGCCTGGAGTCTGGGCCAAGGATGAGGATGCTTCTGCTTGGATTTGATGGAGAAAATATCTCTGATTAGGATCTGGGGTGGGGATCTGGTTCTGTGAGTCCTGACAATAATTAAGAACTTTTTCAAAAGGTCAGAAGTGGTGGTACACATGTCTAATCCCCAACAGAGGCAGGCAGACTCTTTGAATTTGAGGCCAGGCTGATCTACAGAGAGTTCCAGGAGAGCCAGAACTACATAGTGAGAGTCTATCTTCAAGGGGGTGGGGCAGAGGGCAGGGCTCTGGAGAGATGTTTCAGTGGTTTAAAGCATTGACTGCTCTTGTAAAGGACCCAGGTTAGGGTTAGGGTTAGGGTTAGGGTTAGGGTTAGGGTTATGGTTAGGGGTTAGCATTAGAGTTAGGGTTATGCCTAGGGTTAAGTTACTATAAGTTTATTGTTAGGGTTAGGTATATTTTTAAGGTTGATGTGAGTGTTAGAGTTAGGGTTAGGTTTATAGTTTAGATTAGGGTTAATATAAAGGTTGGTGTTCTCCTTAGGGTTAGGTTTAGGGTTAGGTTTAGGGTTACAGGTAGGTTTAGGGGTAGGGTTAGGGTTAGGGAGATGGTTACTCTTATGGTTAGTGTTAGGGTTACAGTTAGGTTTATTGATAGGTTTGGAACAGGATTATGGTTAGGGTTAGTTTTAGGGGTACAGTTAGGCTTAGTGTTAGGGTTACATTTAGAGTTAGAGTCAAGATTAGGGTTAGGGATAGGATTAGGCTTAGTGTTAGGGTTCTTTTAGTGTTACTGTTAGGATTAGGGTTAGGTTAAGGTATGTTAGAGTTAGTTTTAGGGTTAGGGTTATTTTAATGTTAGGTTTGGGTTTAGGGTTAGGGTTAGGGTTATGGATTATGGGTTGATGTTAGGTTTAGGGTTATTGTTATGATTACTTTTAAGTTTGCTGTTAGGGTTAGAGTTAGGGTTATGTTTAGAGTTAGTTTTAGTGTTATGTTTAGGGTAAGGGTTAGGGCTCCATGTTGTTTAATGTTAGGTTTAGGGTTAGGGTTAGGTTTTCTTTTAAGTTTGGCATTAGTTTTAGGGTTAGGGTTTGGGTTTTAAGGTTTAGGTTAGGGTTTTCAGGTTAGGGTTAAGGTGCCCAAAATTGGGAAAATATTTCATAGTAAAATAAGCTATGATTTTTAAGTAGTTAGGAAAGACCCAAACTGTCTGCTTTTTAAAACATTGATTTAAAATATTCATGTGAATTTACTTTACAGGTAACTCTTATTTGCCCCAATACTGGTATATCCCTTTGACAACATGTGACATCGCATCACCCAAACTGATCGAGTATTTTCCATAAGCTCTTTGACTTAGTAGCTAACTTGCTTGCCATTCAGATTCAATTTAACAAAGCTATTTTTCCCTGAGCATTTGTATGACTGAGTGTTGTGAAGAGAATGGTATAGTGCTTGAAATGCTTGCTAGGGCAATAAGGTGATAAAGTGAAATTAAAGGAGTACTGATACAAAAAGATGAAGTAAAACTATCCCTTTTTGCAGATGATATGATAGTTAACCTAAGGAATGCTAAAAACTCCACCAGAAAACTCCTAGAAATGATTAAAATTTTCAGTAAAGTGGTGGGATGCCAAATAAACCTAGAAAAATCAAGAGCCCTTCTTTACACCAATAAGCAACTGGAGAAGGAATATAAGGAGACCTTCCCAATCACAGTAACCTCAAGAAAATACATGGGAATAAACCTAACCAACGACACCAAAGACCTCTACAACAAAAATTTTGATTAAAAAAATGTACATAGTTCAAATAACACCTGTGGCTAGCTTGTTCATAACCCTGATAGACAATCTTCTATTATTCTGGTAAATCGGTATAATATTCAAATTAATCCATCTGACTTCCCTTTATAGCCACAGATTAATTAGTCTCTCAAACTTCATCAGAGCATAGTATTTTTGCTATACATGTTGCTTAACACAGGTACACACAACTTGCCCACATGCTAATAATAAGAGTCTTTTGGGTACTCAGCTCCAAATAGGACATCTATATCACAACAATCCCCTGAAGTCTCAGGAATTGTAAAATAAGTGGAAAGACTGCACAAGCAGAAGCTGGGACAAATGTCCACCTTTTATTCTGGAGCTATTGGCAATTGATAGGATCTGGGAGGGAATCAGTGTTCCTCCATGGAGTAGCCTCAGCTATGACAACTTCTCTCCATTGATGGTCCCATACTCAAGTGTTTATGTTCAGAGCAGATTTCATCTCTTTGGGGAAAAATTAACCAAGGATCCCATGAATGTGAGTGTCTTTCTCTTCTGTGTATCCTTTTTGCTTGCATAAACTCTGAAGTGATGGCTGCTTGCCATGAATTGCTGCATTTTCTCAAATGCCCTTCTTTCTCCATCAATTTTAAGAGATACCACTTCTGCAAGTCATTGGTCGTTAATGTGTTCACTACCACTGCCTTCCATGTATTTTTTAATGATTTCATGCTGCTCTGGCTCTGGTCTTTGTTGGCAGGTTTGCTGATGTTATTGCAAATTTTCTTAATTTGTAATGCATTGGTATTTTTCCCTAACAGGATTAAGTACTGACTTTTCTCTTACTGTTTTTCTCATGTAGTCTATGTCTTGGAATGCAGGGCTCTGTTAATATTTATTTGGGCTTTCTAAATGACTCTCTTTTGATTGTATATCCATTTACTTCTCTATTTCTCATATTATCTTCTCTATTTTTACTGAATAAATTTTTGCATTTTAGCTTTTATTTCAGCTCCTATTTTTACTCCATAGTTTTTCCCTTTTGTTGACTTTAATGTTCCCAAACGTTGTTGTATATTGTACTAATGCTTAGTACATGATCTTATATATCTCTGAAAGTGTGATAGTCTTAGTCTCCACATTAAATTGCAGTTTTCTTTTTTGTTTTGCCTAGAGAACTCAACACATAGAAGACATAAGAGAGGATATAATTCATATAACCCCTACAAAAGTGAAGGATGTGTTGGGACCTTCATTCAAATGTCAAGTCTTAGGAGACATCAGATAATGCATACTGGAGAGAAACCGTACAATTTTGAAGACTGTGCATTGAATGAATTGTAAAACAATTTTAAGGTTGAATAGAATGTGATACTGTTTCTTCCTCTACTTTGAGAAAATAACTGAAACACAAAGTTTAGAGGCTTTTTTTCCAGGGATATGTTACTGTTTTTTTGTTCACTATTTTCCCTGACAGAGGCAACTTCGATGGTTTCTATTGGACCTTTACAAATATAATAGTCTCAGTCCACAGGTCAGGGAACCAATGTCATGTGTTTTCCAACTTCCAAGTATATCTATCCTGGTTATACATTCTGGGACTGTGGAAATAACCAGGATGACTTCAGTGACCCACGGGACCCACTGTGAGTTGGAATTTAGCCAAAACTACGTTTATCACGGGACATCCATAAGCCCTTCCTTTAACTGGAGGGCAAGACTGCTTTCCAGGGTCTCTGGGAATCAGTGTTAACTCATAACCATTACCCAATAGTCCATAGAAAACCTGGATATTTCCTTTTCCCCAATGTACAGTTAATTACCTAGTAAAAGGCCACAGGCCCCCTTGGGAAAAGATGGCAGATAAGATCACAGGATAATGTTTTTGTATTGTGACAATACCTTTCCTGAAGGAAACCCAGTCTTCCCTTCATTCAAGGTGTTCTGGGTCTGAAAACTGGCTCAAGTGTGGAAACTTGTTCACAGGATGGGATTGCTACAATACAATGTAAACTTCTGACATTTGTTCTAAAGCTTTTTTGCTTATACAGACTAAATAAATACTTGGTAGGCTTCCTAAATATTTGGTCTCTGGAAAGACCATGATTAATTAGCCAGTAGGAAAGGTCCATTCAGGTCAGGACTTTATTCTCTTTGAGATAGGGACTCCTCTTAGTCCCAGCTGGCCTGTAACTTGCTATGTAGACCAGGCTGGCTTTGAAGTCACAGAGATCCACCTTCCTCTGCCTCCCAAGTGCTAGGATTAAAGTCTGGCCCTGCCATTCCTGGGCTCCTTATGGGGATTATTTTGCCTTGGCTGCCTATTGTGATAAATACACTCACTTTGTCTTTGGCAATTCAATGCTGGCACTTTCCCCTACATCAAAGTCTTGTTGAACCCATGACAATTAATTCATACATCACCAACTCTGAGATCTGACAGAAAGAAAAAAGCAAAAACAGAGCTCTTCACATTTTGTTGTGCCTCTCACTATTTTGCATCTTACAACATGGGTGACAGGCATGTCCTCTGGGAACTCATACTGTGGAAGATCCCTTCTTACATAGCAAATCCACTTGAGTGTGCTAGTTTTCCTGAGCCTGAAAATCCCTTCATCACTGTTAAGCCAAGGAATATCAGGCATGTCTAGCTCTAGGTCAGTAGACCATCTTTTGGTAAATACTTCAGCCATCAAATCTAATAAATTTTAACACCTTTTAAAACTCCATGGGTTTCCATGGTGATACATTCAGCCTGATCCAATGTTATGTTCCTTCTACCATTACCCCACACCCTTAGAATCCATTCCCACACATATGCCCAGACTTCTCCCTGAATTAATTAGGAAACCCATTAAACTTTTCATGGTGTAGCTCACCTCCTCCTGGGCCACACTTTCTATCTCACCTCCTTAGACCTGCTTAGCCTTGAGTCTGCTTAAAGGTCCAGAGGCAGCAGTTGATGGGCACTGAGGGATATCATCTCTGTCAAGTCCCTAGGAATTAGGACTCTCAGGCAAGGGGTATGCGCAGTGTAGGGATATATTCTTTGTTGATGGTAGGGATATTAATTACTCAGGCAAAGGAAATCCCTCAGGTTCTGAGCATTCAAAGCTCTTGACCTCATCAGGGCCTTCTCACACATCTCCATCCCAAGTTAGTGGATCCCACTCTTTACCTAGCAGTGCCCTCACTTTTAGTCCTTACATTCTTCAATTAAAGTTCATTGTAAGTTAGCCAAACATATAATGAGATCTTCAGGTTGATTTTCTGCAGCATAAGCTCTATGGCTGCCAGAGAGAAGACTCTCTTCCAGTGAAGCTTAGAAACTTTTAAACTTTTTTTTTTATCTTTTTGAGACAGGGTGTCCATGTAGCTCTGGCTGTCCTGGATCTCACTCTGTAGACCAGACTGGCCTTGAACTCACAGAGATCTGCCTGCCTCTGCCTCCCAAGTGCTAGGATTATAGGCATGCGGCACCACGCCCGGCCCTGACAATTTTAACCTTTTGATGCAATCTGGAGCTGGTTAAATTTATTGTTGAATTCATTCCTTTAACTCATCACTTTACAGAGAGATGCTAGAAGCAACAGCCAGCATCATTATTTTCCTTATTTTTCTGCAAATTATCAGACATTTTATGTATGGAGTCACCAAATTCCTAGCCCCTCACTAGAGATGAGTTAGAAGACTGAAATGCCTCTATCTTCATAATTGTTTCAAATAGTCCACACTGTGGATTTGCAGTGATCTCTGTGCTCCCAGGAGAGTCTAGGAACTGTTGGTTTCCTTGGGTTGGAAAGCCTGCTCCAGATACCAGCAAGCCCCTTCAAGAAATGTCTCCTGTTTCACCAGACAACTTCTGCTACCACAATCCATATTAGTCAGAGTTCTCTAAAGAAACAGAACTGATGAAATAGATTGCTTTTTGCACAAGATTAACTCTTCCACTTAATCTTGGATAGTCTTTTTATCCTGTGATATTTTCTTCAGTTCCCTTCTTCACAGTCTCAGTGGTATTAATGTCTTTCATTTTCTTTGTTAGGTTTATTAGATATTTTATTTTTGTGTGGCTGTTGTAAATGGAATTGTTTTCCTGATTTGTTTGTATATTTGACAGTGGCGAATAGAAAGTCTACTAATTTCTACATTCCCCAAGTTTTTGAGGCTCGCTCTGCTCCTAATGCTGTGCTCTATTTTTTTTTTAATTTTTATTTTGTACCTGGATGCATACGTTTTTCTGTAGATTTGGGACATATTCTTCTGTGATGGAATTTAAAATATCCATTTCTTTGTTCTCTTTTTTCTATGTCCATCATTTGCAGGTGTGGCATTTTATTTATTTATTTATTTGTCTTTTTTCGAAGGTGTGGCATTTTAATGGTTTCCTAAAATTCCTGTATATTTCTTTCTGGTAAGTTTTAAATTGGAATTTTCTATGCTTTACCTAAAGCACTTGTAACTGATTTCTGGAAGAACCACTGGTTTTAGTTAGCAAAATGGAAAGGCTGCCCTCTCGTGGTAGATGCCTCACACTGCAGTAGGACTGCAGGCCCTGGATTGTCAGCAAAGGGCTTCTTGGGACACACCCAGAAACATCCATTTCCTGTAAAGCCTGGTGAGGAGGGGCTGGAGAGATAACCTAGCGGTTAAGAGTGCTGACTGCTCTTGCAGAGGACCCGGGTTCGATCCCCAGCACCCAAGCACCCACATGGCGGCTGAAAACCTCTTCTGACCTCCGCGGCATGACACGGGTGCACCAACCTGCATGCAGACAATACATTCATACACATATGAAAATAAATAATAAACAACAACAAAAAAGCCTGGGGAGGAGTTGGCGGGACCAGAGCGGAAGTGGAGAGGTGCCAAAGTCTGGCTGGACCCTTGGTCTTTGAGGACCTGGAAAACTCCACAGAGACCCTCCACCCTGGGAGCAGGATGCTGCGGAAACAGGCAGGTAGAACTAGACTCGCAGGGGACTCAGCCCAGCCAGGAGAATCAGCTGTTGCAGAGGGGATTCCCTGAGAGTCCTGGAGGTACCAGGAAGAGTAGAAGGGGTGGAGGCGGGGGGGGGGGAGTGGAGGTGTCGGGGGGGGGGGGGGGGGGGGTGGGGAGTGGAGGTGGGGGGGAGGGGGTGGAGGTGTGGGGGGGGAGTGGAGGTGGGGGGAGTGGAGGGGGGGCGGCTGGGGGGGGGAGTGGCGGGGCCATTGGAGGTGGGGGGGGGGGGGGAGAGTGGAGGTGGGGGAATGTAGGGGGGCGGGGTCTGCCTGGATGTGGGGGGGGAGTGGGGGGAGTGGAGCGGGGGGGGAGTGGAGGCGTGGGGGGGGGGGGGAGGGGCCGTGGCCGTGGGGGGGAGGGGGGGGGGTGGGGGGGAGTGGAGGTGGGGGGTGGAATGGACGGGGGGGGGTGGAGGCGTGGGGGGGAGGCGTTGGGGGGTGGAGGGGGGGGGTTGGGACGGCTGGGGGGTGGCAGGGGGGGGGAGGGAGGAAGAAAAAAGGAAGGGGGGGGGGGGTTGGAGGCGGGGGGGGTGGAGGGGGGGGGGGTGGAGGTGGAGGCCTGGGGGGGGCGCGAGGCGGGGGGGCGGGGGTGGGTGGGAGCGGGGGGGGGGGTGGGTGGGGCCGGGGGGGGGCCGGGAGGGGAGGAGGGGGGGAAAGAAAGAAAAAGGGGGGGGGGGTGGAGGCGGGGGGGGGGTGGAGGCGGGGGGGTGGAGTCGTGGGGGGTGGATGCGGGGGTGGGGGGTGAGGCGTGGGGGGGGTGGAGGCGGGGGGGGAGAGCGTGCGGGTGGGGGGTAGGGGGGGTAGGGGGGGTAGGGGGGTAGGGGGGGTGGTTAGGGGGGGGGGGGGTAGGAGTGGTGGGGGTTAGGTGGGGTGGGTTTTCTGGTAGGAGGGGTGGGGGTAGGGGGTAGGAGGGGGTGGGGTGGGGGTGGGGGTGGGGGGAACCGGAGGGCCAGGGAAAAGACTTCAGGACTTGTGATCAGAGTTGTGCTGGGCTCTCTGCAGTCAAAGGGTCAAAGTTGGGGTCTCTGAGCACAGGCAGGTCCCTGAGATTCACCTGGAATTTAAACATTGTTTCTGCTTACTATGTAGCAAGGAATGTAGGACTCAATATCCCTTACAGACTCGTGGGGCCGTTGACTTGTGCATCTTCTTAGATTTAGACTATTAAAGGTTATTACATTCAGGTAAATTTAACAGCATATGAATTAATTGAATCCTGATTTTTGTGAGCAATTTTATGGTTTCCAAAATATCCTAAAAAGTAAATCAAACACAGTATTTGAATGAATGGACTGATGTTTGCAAATCTATCCAAGTAATCTGGAGTGCGCAGTAATTACTTCAAGTCAGTGGTTCCACCCCTTGCTCTTCCAGTTTATATTCATCTGTGGATTCTGACTTCCATTGTCTACATTTCTGTATCTAAGGGAGTGCAGTTTGTCTCAGGGTTTTGTCATCCCTGGAGAGCTCCTTAGAATTATTCACAGAAGAAATGATTCTAGATTTTATTGAATCAGAACATATATTTTGAACAGATGTCCACAGTTAAAATTGTAAGCACTAACACTTAAGTAAAGTTTTAATGCATTGTTAATGTTCTATTTGAAATATATAATCTGTAGTATGGATCCAACATTAAAATGCATATTCTTATGTCAAGGCCTTAATTTTAAATCCTATAGTCCACAAAATCATAGTACACATACTGAGTAAGAGCATATCCTGTCATGCTAGTTCCACAGTTAGGAAATGCTCTAGAGAATATGACAGTGTGAAAAGCATATTCAGAATAGTTATGAGCACTCTCCACATCAGAAAATGCCTCTCAGTCTCTTTGATGCCCTTCATTGAAGACAAGCAGTCTGCCTGTGGACACATGGTCAAACTGTTAATGTTCATTTCTGGGTGTGTTGACATTCAGTGAAGTGGCTGTGGACTTCCCACAGGAGGAGAGGGAATGCCTAGATCCTGCTCAGAGGGCTTTGTACGGAGACCTGATGTTGTAAAGTTTCATCTCTGTCTTGTTTTTGTTGGTGAGAATACTTTTTATACAATTTTTTACTCATAATCAGAGTCCCTTGGCAAACTACTATGTATGAGTGTTAACTTTTTGTGTACAAGTCTCCCATCTCATGACAAAAAGTGAAATTCTCAGAGGGGAAAAACACTTTAATGTAATTTTTTGTGTTCTTCATGTTTGTGCTTTTGAATGGGGTTCTGGTTCTTTCATTTTTGTTCCATAGGTTTATGTGCCACTTTTTTTTTTAATTTTATTTATTTTTGTCTGCATGAATGTACTGTCTGCATGTAGGTTTGAGCACCCATGTCATGCAATGCCTCAGAGGTCAGAAGAGGGTGTTGGATTCCCCTGGAACTGGAGTCAAAGACGGTTCTCAGCTGCCATGTGGGTGCTGGGGATTGAACCTGGGTCCTCTGCAAGAGCAGTCTGTACTCAACCACTAGGCCATCTCTCTATCCCCTATGTGTCACTTTTTATGATGCTACTATGCCATATTTTCTAATATAGCTCTTTCCTGTAAATTGAAGTTAGGGGTGAAGATTCATGACACCTTTTTTTTTTTTTTCTTTTTGAGTCAGGATCTCACTGTAGCCCCAGCTGGGACTGGAACCCACTATGTAGGCCAGGCTGACCTTGAACTAACAAAGATCTGCCTGCCACTGCCTCCTGACTGCTGGGATTACAGGCATGGCCACCATGCCAGGCTTATGGCTCATGGTCTTCATTATTTTGGCAATTCTGGGCCCTTTGTGCTTCCACATCAACTTTAAGATCACTCCTCTTTTTTTATATACTTTATTTTATTTATTTATTTATTTATTTATTTATTTATTTATTTGGTCTTTTCGAGACAGGGTCTCCCTGTAGCCCCAGCTGTCCTGGAACTCACTCTGTAGACCAGGCTGGCCTTGACCTCACGAAGATCCGCCTGCCTCTGCCTCCCAAGTGCTAGGATTAAAGGCGTGCGCCACCATGCCTGGCTGTTTTATTTCATTTTTTAACAGAAAGTAATGAGTACAAGCATCCTTCATGTAAAACCAATTTGCAAGCAGTTGTGCTCAAACCCACACAGCCCCAGGTTCCCACCATCCGGTGGGGGGGCTTGTATGTACAATCAAGTTGATCAAATAAGAGCCCAGTCTATATTGCTGTAGTTTCACCATTCACCCCAATCGCAGCCCTTACATTCTACCACGCCCCCTCTTCTGCAGATTGTTCCCTAGGCTTAGAAAAGGGGCACAGGTGGACAAAAGCAAAACATTCTACTTTCTCTGGAGATGTCGTTTTGGACTCAGAACAGTTCAGGCTGTTTCCTTTCATGTGTTGATAGTTTGTCCAGGAATAACCTTTCAATCCTACTAATGAAGCACAAGCAATTAGATATATAGGTAATAAACAGTACTAATTATTATGGTAGGTTACTTTGTTATAGACACAGATGTTTGGATGGTATGTTAATTCGTGAATTACATTTTCTCAGTAAAAGATGACAAGGTCTTCCTGTGGCTTATAACATCTCCTAACCACTAGAGGATGTAAGCTTGTGGCATCAGCCGTGAGTTATTCCTCCAAGAAGAGAGCTAATAGCCAATTAGATTTGGGATATACAGACACATGGCTGCCACTACTGCACTGTATTTCCAGGCAGGTGAGGTGTAGCTGATGCTGACGGAGGAGTCTTGCCTGACTCCAGGAGACCTATATTTGCTTTATTGGTTTAGTGGCCTTTGATAACACTCCCAAGTGCTGAAATTACAGGCGTGAGCCACCATGCCCGGCATATTTAAACTTTTTGAATACTATGTTTGCTTATATTGAACAAAGCTTCTCTTTTAGATTGCCACATGTCTCTAAAGAGATGTGTCCCTGAAATAAACAAGAGTTTCTGGAGAGTCAGCTAAAGTGACAAAGCTGTTCCTAGTAGAATTCTAGGTATTTGATAATAATGAAGATCTCTGAGGTAATGATAAAGATGGCTTTTAATGTTATTTCATTTACACAGAGAAGCAACCAATAATTCAGGTTCTTTTGAAAACATTATAGGCTCACAATCACTATATTGAATTGCAGAAAAATTAGATAGCAATGTAGAAGATACAAACTCAATTGCAGTTTGATCTTTTACTGGTGCTAGTAGCAGGATGTTTGTTTTAATGCATGGTTTTCTTTGATTGAGTCTTTTGGTTTCTCCATCTTGTCTTCAGTTCCTTGTAATCTGCTTCTGATATGTGGAGTGATCTGTTCTGTTTGTGCAACTTTCTGTTGAGTTTTTCAATATTGGAATTGCATTTCTTAGTTCTTTCTCCATTTCGATTTGCATTGTCTTTGCATTTCTCCATATGGAATGCAACTTCCATACCTTGCCTTGTCTCATTACTTCATTTGCTTATGTTTTCTTGGACTTCAGTCATTTCCCTCCTGTCCTCTGGAACTTCATTCAGGAGTTTATTCCCCTTTTTATGCTGTGGATTCTTTGAACACATTTAGGATTGTTTTTTGATTTCTGTATATTGGATTTCTGATAATTTACTATCTTTATGGGAAGTAAAATTGAGTAGGGATGTTTTGGGGGATGTAGAGAATATTTTCTTGCACTATCATATCATTTGTGTTTTTGATATGGATCTAGGCTTCTGTGTTTAAACTCTTGGTGGTGATTTGTTCTGAGCTCTTAGCCCAGGAGGCAGGAATCCCAGTCTGAAGTTTCAAGCCAGATATTTGGGGGTGTCTCAAGCGAACAGAACCATGTGTGGTGGAGCAGGTGCTGGGGACGCATGCCCTACTATTTCCAGGTTTGGTAAGGCCATAGCAAACCTGTGGGGGCTGTGTGGCATAAATCCAGGAGCAGGCTCACAGCTGGAGCTTCCTGGATGGAAGGTGGCATCCGTGAGAGGCCAGGTTCTCCCTGGGGCTGGCACACTCATCTATGTCAGAGGAGTGATTGGGTGAGGAAACAGACATGGGTTGGACTGAGTTGGCTCAGTGGTGTTAGAGCAGGGGAGTGGTGTGGCAAGGTCAGTAGAGAAGAGCGATGTGGTCAGAAAGGTGGAAGTGTGAAGAGGAGGAATGGAGGGGAAACTTTTGGGAGAAGAGTTAGAGTGGTTGAGCCCACTGTGGGACTGGGAGGAGCAAACAACTCTTGGGTGGCCCTGAAAATGCACCAGAGTCTAATGACCCATGCGACAGTGTTGTGCTCAACTAGAGTGGAATGGGAGAGGATCAGGATTCCACACGTAAGCAAAACTTCACCACCACGACAGGAACCACTTGGGTGACATGCCCTGAACCTGGAAGAACTGTCCAGGAACAGTCACATTCAGAGGAGCTGTGGGACTTTGAACTAGAGATGGACCAAGGAAAATTCATGAGAGGTGTGATCATTTTGTATGACTAGATTTCATAAGAGAAACTAGATCTGGCTGGGCGTGGTGGCTCACGGCATTAATCCTAGTACTTGGGAGGCAGAGGCAGGCGGATCTTTGTGAGTTCAATGCCAGCCTGGTCTACAAAGTGAGTTTCAGGCCAGCTGGGGCTACAGGGAGACCCTGTCTCAAAAAGACCAAAAAAAAAAAAAGAGAGAGACACTAGATCTGAAAATTCTGCCGCAGATGTATGGTAATGATACATATGCATCCTTTTAGATGAATTTCAGATCAATTGGACTAGGACTAACCTGGCTTTTTAAAAAAGTTTATTTTGGAGCTGGAGAGATGGCCTAGCAGTTGGGAACACTGACTGCTCTTGTGCTCTTGCAGAGGACCCAGGTTCGATCCCCAGAACTCACATGGCTGCTGAGAACCATCATTACCTGCAGTTCCAGGGAAATCCAACCATCTTCTGACCTCCTCAACATTGCATGACACGGGTGCATGAACCTATATTCAGACAGTACATTCATACACACAAAAAAATAAAGAAAATAAAAAAAATAAAGTTTATTTTAAGGATGTCAATATAATGTCATAAAAATCATTTTGAATAGTGTGGATACATCACTCAGTGGTTAAGAGTACTGCCTGTTCTTGCAGAGACTCCAGGTTTGATTCCTAGCACTCACATGGTGGGTAGCAACCACCTGTATGTAACTCCATTTTCAGGCAATCTTCTTCTGATATCCTTAGGCACTGCCCAGCTTGGGTGAACTTATGCACTTGCACTTAATACACTCACACACATGCAATAATTAATGAAATATTTAATGAAAAATTTGAAGACAATCTGAATCACTGTGTTGGTGTTTCCCATTATGAAAGTCTGGCACTTCATCTATAAAATAAATACTTCAAGTTCCCAGCATTCAGGAGGCAGAGGCTAGCAGATCTTTGTGAGTTCAAGGCCAGCCTGGTCTATGTAGTGAGTTCCAGGACAGCTGGGGCAAAGGAAGAGAGAAAGGGAGACTGTGTGGAAAAAAAAGACCCTCCCCCAGATACTTCAAGTAAATCATTCCTCTATTCCCTCTTTGCAGATAACAACATTCTTCAATTTAAATTCATCGATGCATTTTTACTTCCATGTTTTACTTTGCCACAAATAAGAGAATATCCTTTGGATCTGGAGTTTTGGCATTCCCAGAAAGAATTTTAGATTTACTAATAAAAGGAGTGATTGTAGGGTGTATTGATCTAGAATATACATTTCAGTTGATATTTACAGATGTAGTTGTAAGCACTAACATATAAGAAGTAAACATTTATTTATTTGGTCTATTTTGAGACAGAGTCTCCCTGTAGCCCCAGCTATCCTAGAACTCACTGTGTAGACCAGGCTAGACTTGAATTCACAGAGATCCACCTGCCTCTCTCTCCTGAGGGCTAAGATAAATATGGCTAAGATATGCCACCGTGCCTGGAAGAAATAAACTTTTAATTCACCATTAATGTTCCACCTGGAATATGTAATTTGTGATATGAATCCAGCATTGATGTTTTCAACTTATATCCTGTAGTTCATAAAAGCAAAGTATACATGCTGAATACATGGGTATGCTGCCATACTGTTTCTGCATTTAGAAAAGGCATTAGAAAACATTACAATATCAGAAAGCTCTTTCAGAGTAGTTATGATCACACCCTACATTAGAAAATGCCAGTCAGTGTCTTTGATGTCCTTCATTACAACAAAGCAATCTGCCTGTGGGCTCATGGTCAAAGTATTGTTTTTTTATTTCAGGGTTTGTTGATAGTCAGTGATGTGACTGTGTTGTTCTCACTGGAAGAGAGGGAATGCCTAGACCCTGCTCAGAGGGCTTTGCACAGAGGCCTGATTGTGGAGAATTATAGCTCTCTTGTTTCTGTTGAAGAGAATATATTTATTACATTTCTTTTGTTTCAAGGTCTTTTTGAGACAGGGTCTCCTTTAGTCCCAGATGGCCTGGAGCTCACTATTTAGACCAGGCTGGCCTTGTACTCACGGAGGTCTTCCTGCCTATGTGCCTTGTGTGCTGGTATTAAAAGCATGCACCAGCACGCCCAGCTACATTTCTTACATATTTCTTGAACTCATATTCAGTGTTCCTTGGTGAACAACTCTGCATGTGTCTTAACTTTCTATGACTTCGGGTTGGTCCTTTCAGGAGGACTTGTCCTTCTGTGCTTTTTCCATGATAAACTTAGAGACTCTGTAGCATATACTGAATTTTGTCTGAAACATTGTTGGAAGTAACACATTAATCATGAAAACTGAGATACTCTGTAAATATTATCAATGGTTTGTTTTGCAGAATATTACAATTGGAAAATCATTTAGAAAATCCCCTATTTTTTTTGAGGCAGGGCCACCCTAACTAGCAGCATCTATGCTGAGACTCAAATGTGGAACAGTCTGGCCTTGACCTCACAGTGATCAGCCACCCTCTATCCCTTTCCCTTGGTGGGGTTAACACCTTGGTCTATGCCTTTATAGAGTTGTTCTTTTTTTTTTTTTAATGATTAGTCTTCATAGGAAAATCAATGCATGAATTTTACTGCTTATATTTGGGTATATTGGCCTGTGCATTCTTTTGGGGGATTGGGTTATCTTTTTGAGACAGGGTCTCCCTGTAGCTCCAGCTGGCCTGGAAATAACTATGTAGAGCAGCCTGGCCTTGGACTCACAGAGATCTACCTGAGTCTGCCTCAGGTGAGCTGGGATTAAAGTCGCATACCACTAGGTCTTTATTCTGTGGTGGCAACAATCTGCTCATAAAGGGCCTGGAGAGTTGGGTCAGTGGCTGAGAGGACTAGCTGCTCCTGGAGAGTTCCTGGACTCGATTCACAACACCCAGATGGCAGGTAACAAACAAAACTCAAGTTCCAGGGTATCCAAAGACCTCATCTGACATCCCTGGACACTGCACAGCATGGTGTCCTCATATGCACACAGGCAATACATTCATAGACATAAAATTTAGAAAATCCTAAAAATATGCATGAGTATTGGCAACTGATCACTGCTGGGTGAGGAAAGTTGGTCTTTGAGGGAATGGCCTTAGATAGCTTAACCAGCCTCCTGTTGATAGACACACAGACAGACATATGGGGACACAAGCTTCATTCAATAGCCCTTAACAGAGATTTTAAATCTCACAATGAACTAGTGCAGAACTTCAGCCTTTTAAAGAAAAAATTTTCACTTGTGCCTCCCACAGTGATTCTGTCTATGCAAGTCAATAAAAGCATCAGTGCTGATTCCATTAACAGCAGCAGGCATTAGAAGGCGAGGCTGGGGGCCACCTACCAGTGCTGCTGAAGGAAAGTTTAATTTAGCCTCTGTTTGAGAGGATGAAAACTTGTTACACTTCCTTATTTAGGTAAGGAGGTGAGGCAGCTACTTTCCCATGAACACAGTAGAAATTCTGGATCTTGTTTGCAGGAAAGGCCACTGGAAGGCAGGAAAGCAGAAACTTGTATCACAGTTTCCATGTTGAGCTTTTTCATGTTGCATATCTCCTGTCACAGCAGACAGTGAGAATGGCCTGTTGTCTCTTCTGAGGTGCTTCTTGTTATGTTGGCAGGTGAAGTGGATTTTCAGTGAACTGAAAGGAAGGTTCTCAAAAAACAGAGAAGACTGGTTGTAGAAGATTGCTTGGAAAGGAAAGTCACTGTAGGAGAAGAGATGACTTCTTTTCAGGTAAATTCATCCAAGGGCATGGACCAGGTACCCTTTCTTTCTCAAAATGTGTTTTTTTTTTTTTTTTTTTAATTTTACACTTGTAACCTTTTCTGGTCCAGTACTTGCTAGGTACAGGAGGCTTTCTGCATCTCACAGGGATCAACATGCCTCTGCCTTCTAATCCTGGGATTAAAAGCCTGTACCATGATGCCTGGGCCACAGTACCTCTTTACCTATGTATCACACATGTAGCATACCCGCCTCTCAATTCTGTCCTCCAGACTAATCCAATGAATGCATGGCCTGCCCTCTCAAAAGTGTTTCTGCTGTGGTAGGTGAAAACGGAATCCTGCCAGTCTTCAATTCCTAAAGAAGATGGAGTTTAGTCCTCATACTCCACTGCATTGTAGTTTAAGTTGTACATAAATGTGGTCTTGCTGCCAAGATTTGTGGCGGGGTCCACTTAATCCTAGGATGACCCATGTGGAAAGCCTGTGAAGGAAAGCACATCATGTGTATGCAGGTTGAGGTTCGAATGCAAAGAGAGACTTTATTCCAACATGTCTGCTTAAATATCCATCATGACTCAATTCGTCACTACACCCCACCCCATGGGTGTGGCCAGGGAGGTACCATTGGCTTAGAATCCAACCCATCTTAACTAAGTTTTCCCACATCTCACCCTTTTAATTTTATTTTTTTAATTTTTCTGAGAGGCAGGGGAGCCCATGGGTGAGGCTAACATCCCAAAGGAACCTGAGTTTTGAATAGCCAGCTGCTCAAGCCTGTTTTGAATGCTAAGCAGTGGGGACAGGTCAGACCTGAAACTTTATTTTCACACTAAGGCCAATTAATATCCAAAAATCCAAACCATGAAGTAAGCTGATTGTCAAGCATAAGCAATGAATGTAAGTAACATTCATGTAAAACCAATTAGCAAGTATCTATGTTCATATTTTGAACAACCCAAGGTTCCCATAGTCCAATTGGAGAAGCTTGTATGCACAAGCATGTTGATCAAATAAGAGTCCAGTCTATGTGGGGCTCTCAGATGAGTTTAGCCATCTGGTAATTTTCCACTAGCAGATTCCCAGCACTGAAATTATCACGAGGAGGTTGCAGTCCATTGTGTAAATTCACAGGAGATGTTGCAAATGTTCACCTTAAGTAAAGATCTGTATCTGCACATTCTTTCCATATGTAAGCACTGAGGTGCCCTGTGTTTTAGCAATGCTTCCGCGTTCCCTAACCTTTATATTCTACTTGTGTTCTATACAATAAACGAGACTTGATCAGAATCCTGTCTTGTCTTCATTTCTCGTGACCCTTGCCCCTTCCCCTCTCTCCTCCTCTAGGGCCCCGTTGATAGACCTGCGGGATGGGTCACGTGGCACCCGACATGGGCCTTGAGGTTCGAGGGACCCCATGAAGGGGACACAGCAAAGAGCCGGCGTGAGGAGAATTTTAGTTTCAGTTCGCATCGCGGGAGCCTGCCGCTGCATGAACTGAGGTAAGTGCTGTGTTAAAATGGGGCAAGAATTAAGTCAATATCAGCTATATGTTGGACAATTGAAACATACCCTTAAGGCACGAGGAGTAAAGGTTAAAAACCAGCATCTTTTTAACTTCTTTGACTTTGTTAAGGAAATCTCTCCTTGGTTCCCTCAAGAAGGAACTATAGATATTAAAATATGGAAGCGCATAGGAGAGGCATTCCAAGATTATTATAAGACTTTTGATCCTAATAAGATTCCTGTTACTGCCTTCTCCTATTGGAGTCTGATTAATGACATTCTGGGCGAGGGACCCCCTGTTGTTATGGCCGCAAATCAGAAACAATCTGTTGCCATGCATACAGAAGATTCTGACAAAGTACACTTTGAGAATGGATCAGTAACATCAGTTGAGGGCAGTGATAAAGCGCCCCCTCAGAAACCTTCAAAAATATAGCCTGATCTCTCTGCAGTTAACTTGTTCTATGATCCTGAGGCTCTCAATCCCTCAGACCAAGAGGATTTGGAGGAGGAGGCAGCTAAGTATAAAAATGAAGATTGGCCTCCTTTTAATAAGCCCCCACCTTATGTTACTTCTCAAATCCCAGTTTTAATGCTAACATCTCATCCTCAAAAAGAATTACAACAGAAAATTGAGCATCTTAAGTTACAAATTAAATTGGAGCAAGAACATCAGGAATTAATCATTTGGCTAAACAAGCTTCAGTCGGGCTTTCCTGACTGTGATCCTGTCAACCCAACCCCTATTTCCCCTCCTTCAGGGACCCCCTCCTGTCCAACCTCTGCAGAAGGCCCTCTCCCCTTCCACTTTCCCGTTAATGGAACAGGAAAGAGAGAGGCGAGAGGGCGACGAAGGAGAGGGACCCTGGTATGATAGAATTTATCAGAAATTAGATTTCAAGACTCTCAAAGAGTTAAAAACTGCTGTTTCACAGTATGGACCTCAGGCTCCTTTTACTTTAACTATGATTGAAAGCATTAGCGAACTTTGGCTGTCTCCTGAGGACTGGTATAAAACAACAAAGGCTGTGCTCAGATTATCTGCTGTGGAAATCAGAATTCCATGAGGCCTGTAAAGAAACGGCACGCCGCAATCTCCAAGCTAATAATGGTTGGACTTATGATATGCTTATTGGAGAAGGGCGATATGCTGAATGAGAATTACAGATACAATATCATACTGGTCTCTTAACCCAGGTCCTCACTGCAGCCCTTAAGGCCTGGAGGAAACTCCCCAACAAAGGAGAAATAGGCACTTCCCTCACTATGGTGAGACAAGGGGCCGATGAACCTTTTCAAGAATTTGTTAATAGGCTATTGACCATGGCTTCTCGCATTTTTGGTAACGCAGAGGCTGGAATTGATTATGTACAACAATTGGCTTTTGAGAATGCTAATGCTGCCTGCCAGGCTATTAGACCCTATGGAAAGAAGACCGATCTGTCTGGTTACATCAGGCTTTGTGCCGATATTGGCCCTTCATACAATCAGGGCGTGGCTATGGCTGTGGCTCTAAAAGGCCTTACTGTCCAAGCATTCTTTGCTTCAAAAAGTAAGGGCAATTGCTTTAAATGTGGAAAGACTGGTCATTTTGCACGAAACTGCAATAATGAAACTAAGGGATCCCCCTCCCTCGCTCACCTGGCACCAGGTATTTGCCCTCATTGCCGGAAAGGAAAACACTGGCAAAAAGACTGCGGATCCAAAACAGATAATCAGGGAAATCCATTACCTCCGCCCTCGGGAAACGGGTGCAGGGGCCCGCCCCAGGCCCCACACGATCGACAGCCCAAACAGGCATATGGGGCAGTCAGCCTATCTCCCCAGGCTACAAGGAACGGCAATCCATTTATTCCCTCTGCAGAGCAACACCAGGAAGTGCCGGACTGGACCTCAGTTCCGCCACCTACACAGTATTAACTCCCGATATGGGACCCCAAAGTTTATCCACAGGAGTTTTTGGCCCTCTCCCCAAAGAAACTTTTGGACTTTTGTTAGGCAGAAGTAGTAGTACTATGGAAGGATTGCAAGTATTCCCAGGGATCATAGACAATGACTATACAGGAGAAATAAAAATTATGGCTAAAGCTCTTCATAACATTGTTACTATTCCAGCTGAAAAGTACATTGCCCAGCTAATTTTACTGCCTATGGTTAATACAAGCAATCAGGTTAAAAACATGCATAGAGGCAGTAATGGCTGTGGGTCTTCAGACGCCTATTGGATTCAGGCGTTAGGTAAAGAGAAGCCTCTTCTCACCCTATGGATAGAAGAAAAGGCCTTTCAAGGCCTAATAGATACTGGTGCTGATGTAACCATCATAAAAGAAAGAGATTGGCCAAAAGGTTGGGAATTAACTCCTACAATCACCCACTTACAAGGTATTGGACAGAGTCAAAATCATAAACAGAGCTCCAGACTATTAAATTGGAAGGACAAAAAAGGTAATACAGGTCAAATTAAACCCTATGTCTTACCTGGTCTCCCCATTAATCTCTGGGGAAGGGACTTGTTGTCTCAGATGGGCCTTGTTATGATGAGTCCCAATGATACAGTCACAGCTCAAATGCTGAACCTCGGATACTCCCCAGGTCAGGGAGTAGGTAAACATTCATAAAGAATAATTCAACCAATCCAGCCTGCTCAAAACCCACACAGATGGAGTCTGGGTCACCCTTAATGGGGGCCATTGTATCCTCTGCACACCCAGTCATTACTGCTGACCCCATTACTTGGAAGGACAGTTTACCCATCTGGGTAGATCAATGGCCCCTTACTCAAGAAAAGTTACAGGCAGCCCGGTTGTTAGTGCAGGAACAACTTAAGGTGGGACATCTTGAACCTAGTAACTCACCATGGAATACACCCATTTTTGTCATCAAGAAAAAATCAGGGAAATGGAGGCTGTTGCAGGATCTAAGAGCCCCCCCAAAGAAAGACATGCTGAGGACTCAGCTCCTCAAGTTTGGTTTCATATCTTAACTGTTCATATGTAAATTTTCTCCCTGGTAGCATCTCTTCTCACTGAGCCCACTTCTTTCTGTTAAATTAAGGCCTTTCACAGAGCTGCTCTCCTCCAAGAGCATCCTCTTCCAAAAATTTCAACCCTGGCCATTTTTCTTTACAATTTTTATACAAAACATGTTTAGGATAAAAGTGTTTGCTCTCTTTATCTTCTTTGGGTTTTTTTCTAAATCTAAGTCTTCTTACCTAAAACCTGCCGGCTATTTGTAGATTCAAGGTTGGGATTTAGCTAACAGTAATTTCAATCCATCTCAGCAGGCTAACTTAAAGTATAATTTTTATCTTAACCCCTGGGTACCCCAGACATTGGTTGATTTTTAACATAATCTGCTCTTAATGTGTTTCACCTTAAAAATCTCTCTCACAGATTTCTGATCACAACATGGTGCGGAGCTCTTGGCCTGGCGCATAAGCCTGCCTGCTGTGCATGCTATACCAGCTGCAGACTCAGCAGATGGTATCAAATCATGCCCACTAATTTTGATTTAGGTAACATCCTTTGGATTTCAGCACTTTGGAAACAATATAGAATGGATTTCTAGGAAAATTTACAGGCCTCGAACTTCTAACAAAACAACTTCCTCCAATATATTGTTCTTTTTAAAGGACATTGGAAAAGTCTCTTTAACACATAAATTGATATTTTGGCTCAATTTAGATGAGAAATTTTTTTGAATAAAATTTTTATGTTTCTTTAAGCCATTTCAGGCTGTGTGTATGTGGGAGTGAATGCATGTTCTTACTTTTAATTAATCTACAGGTTTAAAGTCTCATTAGAAACTGAGTATAAACAAAAATAGATTCAATTCTTAAAAAATGTTTGTTTGTTTAATACCCCTTAGTGTTAACAATTTTAATTGGGTTTTAGTATACATATTATCATTTAATGATAGATTTGGTGTTAATTTTATTTAGTAATTCTTTAATGGTTTTAGTTATTTTATTGAATATATTTATTATAATAATTGATAAATTCAGTCTAATAGTAAAT